>RJWM01000849.1:0-184551 GCA_004363535.1 Dasyprocta punctata | reverse complement strand
GTTAAAACCCCTGGAAGTGCCACAGGGGTGGAATTGCTCAAGCCTTTTGGAGCTTGCAACCAGGTTTCTTCAGCTGTGGAGCAGAGAACTCCAGGACTTAATGTTTGCCCTGCTGGATTTTGGTCTTGCTGTGGTTCTAATGCTTTGTATTCCCCTGTTTGTAACTTTTGGAATGGCAATGTTTACCTTGTGCCTTTATATGTTGGCAGTGTTTAACCTGGTTTTCATTTGTACAGGGGGTTTACAAGTAAGAGTTTGCCATAGATCTTGGAGGAGATTTGGGACTTGGACTTTTCAGCAGAGCTGAAACTGTTAGGTCTTTGGCAACTCTTGCAGATGGACTAAATGCCTTTTGCATAAAGGGATGTGCATGAGTCTTTGGGGGTCCAAGGAGAAAATGTTGTTTTAAATGTAATATAGTGTGGGTAGACTTAATGCTGGTTCTTAAGGATTGTTAAGATGTGTTACAATGCTCAAGTTACAAAATGTTAAGAATAAGCATGTCTTTGTATCTGGAGACTGATTTAAGGAAATGTATCTGTTTCTCAAGTTGACAAGGGGTGGATTGTTAGGGTTTATACATTGTGTCAACTTGAGAAGTCTAGCAGCTTAATTAAGTAAGGCAGCAGCTCTACATCCAGGGGTCTTACTTTGTAAACATCCTCATCCTGTGCAAAGGAAGGCAAGGATGTTTGTGCATGCTACACCCACCCTGGGGGTGGGGGTGTCCTGTGTACTATATAAAGGAGGAGAAGAGGCTTGCTCTGGCTCCTTTTACTCTGGCTGCTTTTTGTTTGGCTGCTGCCTTGAAGTGTTGTCCCTGTGCCATGCCACCCTGCCTTGGAGCCAGCTGATTGTGGACTGAAACCTCCAAAAACTGTAAGCTAAATAAACCTTTCCTTCCCTAATTTTGTGTGTCAGGTGTTTTGTCTCAGCAACGAGTAAAAAGTAACCAAGACAAGAAGGATTTAAGATCTTGCTCAAGATTATGTACTTTGTAGGGATCAGAACAAGAATTTGAACATAAATATGTCTGGTTCCAGACCTCACACTCTTTTGATGATTTTGTCAAACCAGAACAAAGTGGGACTGATCACAAAAGGGTATTCACAGCAATTTGTGTCTCCTCTTGCCTTGCTTCCTTTCTGTGTATCCATTGACTTTGGTCTGTGTATGGCTAATTGTGTCTGGTTTTGATCAGATCACACACTTACCTTTGCATGCGTTTTGCCCATATCTGTAAAATGGAGATGATAAGAAATGATAACAGACTGTATCCTATAGATTTGTTGAGGCTTAATGAGTTGACACTTATGAAGTATTTTTGTTTAACACATCATAAGCCTTCATTGATTGTTAGCTATTGCATCAAAAGCCATAGCATTTTTTTCCCTACAGTGTTTCTTCTCAGCCAGACATGTTCTCTCTGACTGTTTAACCATGTTCCTTATTAAAATAATAATAAAATTTCCCTATTCAACAATTTCACTTCTGAGGGGCTCTGCTTTGTATTTCCCAAGGTAACTGATCCTTCCAAGATAAATTAACTCAGTCTGTGTATTAGTAGTGTGTAATTTACTCTTGACTAGTTTCTGACACCATTCTTTAACACCCAAAGTGAAATGTTTTTTATGAATTTTAAATCATGTTGCTCTGAATATGAAGGGAATGAGGAGTGGGGTAGGTTATAGTGTGGTTAGATCTATAGCATATTTTCTTTAAATAAACCAGTGCCACTTTTATTTCTTTAATGCATGTATCGAACTTCCTGGTAACAGTTTGTTGAAATTATTAGAATAGCAAACACGTAGTTAGTACTTACTTTTCACCAGTAATTATTCTTGACATATAACATCATCTCATTCAATACCCAAAGCAATATGTGAGGGAGATGTTATTCTCATTTTACATAAGTTAAAGCGAAGGGTTAAGTAAGTTGTTTAAAGCTATGCAGCTAATAAGAGGTAGAACTGGGATTTGAGTTTAGTCTGTGCTCTTAGCTACTTCACTATACTGCCTGTACTTGAAGAAAAGGTTGTCTTGAATTTCCTGTAAATTTCAAAACTGTTGATCTTTAATATTGGGAATTTGGGTACTGCTTTATGATGAGAATGTTGGGTGATACCCTGAGATTGTAATCTTTATTGTTTAAACTTTTAATTATTTTCTGAAATTGTTTCAGTGCTTCAAATTATTCCTTAGTAAAAAACTTATAATTTTGAAACACTGCTTGTCACCAAGTGGTAGAAGAGGGTTCCAAGGGATATGATTCATAATGCTTGAGGCAGAAATAAAGATGCTAACATTTGTTAACTCTTAAATAACATGAACCTCAACATTTTAAGAACTTCTTATACAACAAAATCAAAGTATCTGATACATAGTCTGCAAAAACCATGTCATACAAAATGATTGAGATAAATACAATTTCTTCTATTGTTTTCCATTGGTCTACACATATATTTTTGTACTAGGATCATGCTGTTTTTATTTTTGTAGCTTTGTAGTATAATTTGAAATCTGGGATTGTAATGCTTCATGCTTTGCTCTTGTTACTTAGGATTGCTTTGGCTACTTGGAGACTCTTTTGGTTCCACATAAATTTTAAGATGTTTTTCTAGTTCTGTGAGGAACATCGCTGGTGTTTTGATTAGAACTGCATTAAATCTGTATATCATTTTTGGTAATATGGCTCTTTGGACTATACTGATTCTGCCTTCTGAAGGACAGGGAATGTCTTCCCATTTTCTAATGTCCTTTTAAATATCTTTCTTCAAAGATTTTGTTATAGAAGTCTTTTTTGTCTCTATGCACATTTAACCATCTGCTCTTTGATAAAGGAGCTAAAAACAAATGCTGTGGACACATCCTTTTAACAAATGGTGCTGGGAAAACTAGTTATTCTTGTGCAAAAAAGAGAGTCTAGACCATATCTCTTACTCTAATCAAATCAAATCAAGTCAAAGTAGATAAAAGGCCTAGATACAAGAAAAGAAACAGTAAGTCTTCTGGGAAATAAATTAGGTAAAAAAAAATTGAGTACAAAAGTATAGGCAGTGAGTTCCTGAACAGAACCCAACTGCACAAGAAATACTTCCAATAATCAACAAGTGGCGTTACATTTTATTGAGAAGCTTCTGCACAGCAAAGGAAGCAATCAACAGAATAAAGAGACAACCTACAGAATGGGAAATATTTTTGCTAGCTTCTTCATGATAGAGGACTAATATCTAGAATATATAAAGAACTCAAAAAAAATTGAAACCCTAAAAAACAAAAGCTCCAATAAAAACAGGCAATTAAAATGAATAGACACTTTTGGAAGAAGTACAGATGGTCAGTATGTGAAAAACGTCTAGCATCTTTTGGCACTAGGAAAATGCAGGTCAAAACAACACTGAGGTTATATCTCACTCTAGTAAGAATGGAGAGCACCAAGGACTCAAAACAACAAATGCTGAAAATTTTGGGAAAAAGGCACCCTTTTATATTGTTAGTAGGAATGTGAACTAGAGTAACTACAATGAAAATCATGATGGAGACTCTTTAAAACACTAAAAACAGAAATTCCATTTGACCCAGCTCTTCCCCTTCTAGGTGTCTTCCTAAAAGAGTTAAAGATATCTTATTATAGTGATATAACCATACTCATGTTTGCAATAGCATAACTCATGATAGCTAAATTATTGAAGTGGCCTATGTGCCCACCAACAGATGGATAGATAAAGAAAATGTGGTGTATGTACACAGTGGAGTACTAGTTAACCATAAAAAAGAATAAATTTAAGTCATTCATAAAAATGGGTGAATCTTTTTTTTTATTTGAGCGAAGAAAAACAAAACAAAAACTACAACAACAACAACAAAAAAAATGACATATATAGTAAAAACAACAAGCAAAAGAGACAAGCAAACAACCAGAGTAAATACACAACATTGCAGGTTTACAAAACCGGAAGATAGAAGCTTGACAATGGTTGCAATTTGCGCATCGTTATCTTTAAAATGGTTTCTTACATTAACAGATATAGACATGCAAGATTGATTTAATCATATGAGTATTAATTGCTCCTTCTCAATAACGAATACATTGAGCAGTGTTCTTTTTAGTTATGTTACATATACATATATACAGGTTTATATCTTTTCCTCTTCAAAATGGGTGAATCTTGAGATTATGTTAGTTAAATCAGATACAAAGGTTAAATATTTCATGGTTTCTCTTATATGAAAAACCCAAAATATTAATAATTTAAAGAAAAATAAAGAGAAATGGCAGGAAGCATGATTATAGACTTTTTGGAGATAGGGAAGGAGATCTGGGCAAAGGAGAGGGAGGGGAGGAAAGGGACAGAAAGGGGACCTAAAATGATCAAGAATATATAATTATATTCCCCAAACTAGTGTAAGTGTTATGTATCAAAAATATATGCTAATAAACTAAATAAAGAAACAAAGTCATTTTACCTAAGAGAGACATATGGAACTGTCTTCAAATATTTGAGCATCAAATGACTATAATGAAGAAACAAAACTAGGCTTGCTTTCTTTGGACTGAAAGGCTGAGCTAGAGAGAGTCAATATATAAAACGTGTAAAGGGCAGGACATGGTAGTACACACCTGTAATCCCAGCACTGGGGAGACTGAGGCAGGAGGATCACTGTGAGTTCGAGGCCAGCCTGGGCTACAAAGTGAATTGAAGGCTGCCTGAACAAAGTAGTGAAACCCTTTCTCAAAAGACAAAAAAAAGTTTAAAACTTATAAAAGAAACAAATGTTGACTCATTATAAAGATAGGATTTTTCATAAGGAGCTTCATGAAGCAAAATTCCTCTCATATATTTTACTATGACTACTCTGTACTTTGGGAAATAAGATTTTGTGAAAGGGAGTTTTTATAGATATCTTTTCTGACTTACTGATGGTGTTCTTTCAAATGTTTAAAATTATTTTTAGAAGAGAGTGGTGTTTTCTAAACACACCATTTGTTAAGGGCTTATTATTACTGTTTCAAGTCTGCTTGGTTTGAGCTTTGAATCCCTACTCCTCAGAAAACCTCCAAATGTCCATATTATTATTTCTGTAGTAAGTGAGTAAATGTACTCCTTTCAGGTAGTTTTCTTTGTATGTTCTACTCTACCCTCAGATTTAACCTGGAAAATCCAAGAGGTTTAATCTTCAGCCCTGTTAGAACACTAAAATCTCACATCCCCCCATTGGGTAAATGGAAAGCATCTATCTTATTCTCTTCACTAGTTGAACAAGTTTTCTGGTGTCCCAGCATTTTCCCCGAGCAATTACTTTGAAATGCAGACAGGTTTATAAAGTGACACAATACTGTAAAACAGAAAATGTAACAGAATTTAAACTTTTTAAAATCACAGAGTGGACCATGGTGTAGTCTATAATCACTTCTGGGGAGGTTTCTATTTTGCTCCTTTAGACCCATGCAAAGGGAAGAACAACCCTCTTGTTTTCATGAGGAGAACAAACTTTTGTAAGTGAACTCAAAATACATTCTTCAAGATAGTACTGACACACAGTTGAGGTTCAAGGTGCTATTTCACATGCCATTTCTCCGTGTATGGTTAAATATTCACTCAATTTAAAATTTGTCAAATTTCAGTATCTGTGACAGATAGAACACTTTGGTGAAATACTTGGGATGAGTTGATATCTGGTTTATTAGATTGGAAGCTAGTGAGATTTTAAACAATTTAAGAAATCACTCTTGGAAATATACAATAATTTCTTGGTTGAAGAATGTTTAATACATTGCAGATTATATTTTATTGGGAGCCAGACCAGTACCTCCCCCACTCTATTCTTCTATCTTATAAGCATAGTAAAATATAACTCTCCAGACTCATTTTTGGAAGAAGAGGTGTGTCATCATTTTTTAACTAATTATATTAATGAGGCATGAATAATAAAGGGAAATTAATCTCGCAAAGCCTACTCCATTTCATGAGAGTTCAACCTGAGTATAAACCTTTATCAGGACAACTAAGCAGAAATTGATGTTTTCCTATTTGAAATTCATACCTTCTGTTTTCCTGCTCACCATCTAGTCTGGGAGCTAGAGGAGCCAAAAGTAGATCATGGGAGAAGACTGAGGCTCAATTAATAGCTGATCATCTCAGCCTCTTCTGGATACATGAGAAATAACTGAGGAATCCACAGAGAGCTGTGTTAAGGGAGTTGCCTGTAATTTTTATAACTAGCTGCAAACAGGGGATTGGAAAACAGAGGAGGTGCAATTCTAACAGCTGCTAGAAGTGATATTCCATTTTTTACATGAGTCATTTGAGAGAAGCTAGCTACTTTTGAATTACTTTTGCTTGTTTTCTGTACTAGTGATAAGGAAACCACCATTAACCTGAATCCTGGGGTACGGGAAGAAAGAAAGCATGAAGGGCTCTGGTTAGCGGGATTTTGGGACTTGCTTGTAAATCTGTTTTCTTTCTTTTGTTTGGATGAAATTATTTCTGAAACACTGGAATAAGAATGAGCAAACACTTTCTCTTGAAACCCAACTGGGTGACTGCTCACCTATATCTATGTGGAAGATAGATTTCATATATTGTCCTGATTATAGCAATGAGGAATCAAATTCAGAGAGTTTAGGTAAAATTTCCAAGGCCACATAGCAAGGAAGTAGAATAATCTGGGTCTGAAACCAAAATCTGTTGCCCTTGCTCTATTCTCTTTTTCACTTGAGGATCATGCTAACCCTTAGGACTCCATTTTGTTGTCAACAACCACCTTACTACCGAGGTCATCCTTTCTGGATTGTATTACACAATCAAGTCCCCTAGTGCGGACTATTCATTGAGTTGGTGTTTGCTGCTTAACAGAATAGTCAAGACTGTTGTAGTTGATGACATTACATTCTAATAGGAGGAATAGGGTATGCATATACATGGTAAGATTTTTTTTTTTTAATCACTGACTGCTCTGTCAGTGTAAGAGCAAATTCCCACAGAGGAATGACGATTTCTCTGTAGCCTGGCAAGTTCTACTTTCTAAAAGTTTAACAGTGTAAGAATAGACATCATTTTGGGGATGTTATAGACAGACATAAAAGTGATTTTACTGAGAAGTCATGGCCTATTGCAGAAAACAACATGAGAGTACCCAAAAGGTCTGCAGTTCTAGGTAATGTGCTACAGGTTGGTACAACGTGTGATGCATTACAATTCTAGATTTTGATAGACATAATAGAAATCTTTCTAGCTCTAAATGTGCATATCAGTTTCTTCTCAATTGAATTATATTCAATTTTGCTTGTGAAGCTGTTATAAAAATCCGGTTATACATGGTTTTAAAATAAAGTTGTTTTTATATTTGTTTTATATCTATTAAATAGCTTAAGATAGAACAGTTCAACACACACAAACTATATAGTTCCTTAATTTATTGTACTGGGGTTTGAACTTTATTTCAGACTACAATCACAAGTGCCAGGAAGCTAGAGGAAAAAACACAAAATTCTGGGAGAGGCTGTTCAGTAATATAAGCAGTACAGTTTGTCTGTTTCCCTTTAATGAGAAATGGCAGGTGAAGTAGCTCTTGGTGTGTTCTGGATTTCTCAGAAACACTATGGGTATTTTGATTATAATTCAATTAGGTCAAGCCCATGAAGCATTTTGTGTTTAAAAATACAGTACAGAGTGTCTGAGTAGGATAGAAGGAAGGTGTTTCAGATCTGGTTTGTATGAGAAATTCCTGAGTGCAATACTTTAGCAAAACTGGAGGAAGTCACAACTACTTGACTGGAGTTGTACATTTGCTAGTTACCTTTGGTAATTGTGAATTAAGCCCTTACTTGACTGCCTTAATAGTAATCATAGGAAATTCAGGTTTTTATTTTGGCTCCTATAGCTATATTAAATGCAAATGCACTGGTGTAAAGAAAGCAAAACAACTAAATGCAATTAAATTTATTGCATTTTAGCTAATTATGTACTAAAAATCAATGATTAATAAAAGGTCCAGGATGCAGAACTGTGTGATGATATTTAACCTTTATAGTTTCAAGAATTTTTCAGCTATTAATTTCCATAGTAATACATGGAAACAAGAAAGTAAATATTTTGAAAGCTAGGTAGACTTGGATAAAGTATAACTCAGGAATATAGATGTAGGTTTCAAAAGTTGCTTTGGGCTTTTTGGACGCATAATGCATCAGCATCACCTAATGTGTTTAACAAAGAATGAGCAATCAGTAAATTTCCTATTGAAAAGTAACTAGGGCATTTGTTTTTTCTCAATTTTTATTTTATTTTTCTATTTTTACTACTACATGTTTGCAGTACCTAATGACTGCATTTTTTGTGGAGAGTTGGTTAATGTGTATAATACATCTTATTTGTTTTTTCATCTCTTTCCTCTTGACTCTTCCACTTCTCCCTCTGTCTCTGGGTCCCTTTCCCTTTTGCAAAAGATCTATCCCTACTTTTATCATCTATCTTTTATTCTGCTCTTTATTTATATTTTGTATTTTTCATATAAGAGAAACCATCAATATTTAATTTTGTATTTGATTTATTTCACTTAGCACTATGTTCTCAAGGTATATCAATTTTCCTACAAATAATCCAAGTTTATCCTTCTTTATGACAGTAGTACACTGTTGTGTGTAAATACCACATTTTCTTCATGCATTCATCTGCTGATGGACATATAAGATGTTTCCAAGTTTACCTATTATGAATTGTGCTTCTATAAGCATCAGTATGCATGCATCACTGTAGTATGATGCCTTTAAATCTTTAGGAAGATACTTAGTTGGGGAATAGCTGAGTTGAATGGAATTGCTACTTTTAGTTTTTTCAAGAGTCTCCATATGGATTTCCATAACACTTGCACTAACTTACATTCCCACCAACAATATAGTAGTGTCCCCCTCCCAAAACCTCTCTAGCATTTGTTATTTGCCTTCTTGATGATAGGAATTCTTTGTGAAGTAAGATGTAATCTCAGTGTTGTTTTAATTTGCATTTCTTTAATGGCTCATGTTATGGCTTGAATCTGGATGTCTCTCCAAAACCTCATGTGGTCATAAGTGGGGTTTTTCAGAGGTAACTGGATGTAGAGTGTGTGATGCTGGGATTAAGGATGTGATGCTGCAATCAGTGCATGGTTCATTGCTAGGACAAAGTGTGCTCCACCCTGAGTGTGAGCGCTACCCACCAAAATATAAGGGACAGAAAGAGGGTCACTTGTTGCTTGCTGCTGCTGCTACTGCTGCTGCTTGTCTCCTGCTGTCTGCTCTGCAATGCCCCTCTGCCATGCCATCCTGTGTTGGAGCCAGCCAATTATGGACTGAAATCTCTGCAAACTGTGAGTCAAAATAAACCTTTCGTCTATTAACTTTGGGTGTTGGATATTTCATTTCAGCAATGAGGAAAAGTAACTATAACAGTCAGAAATGCTGAATGTTTTCCCATGTGTTTATTTACCATTTGTACTTCTGTGATGTATTTATTCATGTAATTTGTTCATTTTCTCATTAGCTCTTTTATTTTGAAGGGTCTACTCTTTGAGTTCTTTATACATCCTAGATATTAGTCCTCTGTTCAAGGAAGAGCTAGAAAAATTGATTTTCATCCTCTGTGTTTTCTCTTCACTCTGTTGGTTGTTTCCTTTGCTGCTAAGAAGCTTTTAAATGTGGTATGATTCCATTCGTTGATTTTTAAAAAATTTTATTTACAAAGAATCTAAAACAAACAATAAAACAGACAAGCAGGTTTAGCAAGGTCATGGATTTGTTGACTGTCGATATTATTTCTCATATAATTGGGGTTGTTGTCAAACAGTAGTTGACCATACCTATGTCTGTAAGAGTTTTACCTATTTTATCCTCCAACAGATTGTGTTTTTGTTTTAATATTTGTATATTTGATCCAAAAATTAAATACTTAGCAATTAACCTATCCAAGTAAGTGAAAGACCTCTGCAAAGAAAACTACATACTCTGAAAAAGGAGATTGAAGGGGACGTCGGTAATGATATTTTGTTTTATTTTTTCATGAAATAAAATACCAATAAAAAGAAAATGACAAGTTATCCTGTATTCCTAGTATTGTCAAAACAGCCCTACTTCCAAAGTTGATATATAGATTTAATGTAATACCAATCAAAATACCAATAGCATTTCTCACAAAACTAGAGAAAACAATCCTAAAATTAATACTGAACCAGAAGAGACACAGATTAGCAAAAGCAATCCTGGACAACAAAAGCAAAGCAGGAGGCATCACAGTTTGGTACCTCAAGTTACATTACAAAACTCTAGTGGTACAAACAGTATAGTATTGGCAAAATAGACATGTAGCTCAGTTGAACAGAATAGAGGATGCAAAAACAACATGAGACACATTCAACCATCTGATATTTAACAAATGGGCCAAAAATATATTCTGGAGAAAAGATATCCTCTTTTAAAAATGGTGCTGGGAAAACTGATGTCCAAATGTAGAAGGCTGAATCCAGATTTATATCTCACCATGTACTAAACCATTTGTTTTAAAGGAAGTAAAAATTCATCATTCTTCAAAGCTACCCATTCAGAGGTGTTTATGAGAGCCAGGCATCTAGCAAACCACAGCCTCTGAGCCAATTCTGGGAACAACCTGTCTTTACGAATAAAGTTTTATTGAAATAAAGGTCATAGCCATTCATTTAAGCATTGGCTATGGCTACTTCCATACTACAATGATAGAGTCAAGAAGTTGTGAGAAACCATGTAGGCTGACTCTTTATTGAAAAACTTTACTAATACTTGCTATATAGTCTTTCATAGATGGGTCCATGCTGAGATAACATTCATTTGGTGATCCTTGTAATAAAAAAATGCATTATTTCTTACAGAATGAAATACCATGGCTTCATAATTATAATCCCTAACTTTTATTTAGTTTCTTCCAGACAATGTTTCCAAATTTCTTATGTGCAGCCTATATGTATTCAGGAATTAATGTTGCCAGTAATCTAACTTTATAGATGAGAAAACTGAGGTTTAGAGAACTTAGCTAATGCAATACATTCATAAGAAGAGCTAAAAGATTGAATGAATGTGTAAAATCATGCAATTAAATTGGAGCCAGAATTCAAACCTAGGTTATTTTTTATCGTAATACATGCATAAAATAATATTGTTTCCATGACAAAATTATGCAATTCTGTGACATTATATACACTTATACTATTGTGTTATCATCACCATTATCTACTCTAGACCTTTATATCATTCTCAACAAATACTCTCATTAAACTATGACTTCTTTTTTCCCTCACCTAATCCTTGTTAACCTTCACTGCACTTTGTATCTCTTAACAGTTTGCCAGTGCTGGATACCTATACAAGTTGGGCATGGTATTGTCTCTCTGTGTGTCAAATATTTCAGTATGCCTAGTGTCTTTAAGAGCTATAATGTTATTATTTTATAGTTAAATATTCTGTTGTGTGTATCACAGGTCATTTATCCATTGTTCTGTCAATGGACACTTAGACTGTGCCCATCTTTGGCTAGTATAAATATTTCTGTACAAACACCTGTCAAAATACCTGCCTTTAGTTCTTTTGGATATACACCTAGGAGCAGAATTGTAGGATCATATGATTCTTCTGTCTAACCTTTTTACAGAAGTAATTGTAGGATCATATGATACTTCTGTTTAATCTTTTGACAGTGATTATACCATTTTACTTTCTACTAGCAATGAAGGAGAGTTCAAATTTCTCACATTCTATTATTTTCACTTGCTTTTTGATTTCCACTTTCCTGATGATTTGTTATGTTGAAGCTTTTTTCATATGCTACAGACAATTTTTATGCCTACTCTGGAGAGATGTCTAAGTTATTTACCCAGTTTTGAATCAGTTTTGTTGTTGATGGTGAATTTTAGTTTTCTATATTCTGGGCATTGATCCCTTATCAAATATATGATACAAATATGTTCTATTCAGTAGATTTTTCATTCTGTTCATAGTGTGTGTTAATACACAAATGTTTTAATTCACATATTTTTTCTTTCCTTGCTTGTGCTTTTGGTGTCAGAGCCATGAAGTTGTTGCCAAATACAATATCATTAACAGTTCCTCAGTGTCTTCTTATAGTTTATGGTTTTAGGTCTTAGACTTAGATCTCTGATGGATTTTGAATTAATTTTGGATATAGTGCAATGTCCAATTAAATTTTTTTGCATGTGGATATCCAGTGTTTCCTTCATTTGTTGAAAAGACTAACATTTCTCTCTGGTCTTGACACCTTCATTAAAAGCTAATTGGCTCTATTTATGATGGTTTATTTCTGGTCTTTATATTCCACTGACTTATATGTCTGTTCTGATGCCATTCATAATATTTAATTACTTTAGCTTGATAGAAAGTTTATAGTCAGGTATTGTGAGTCTTCTATTCTGATCTTTTCCAAAATTTTATTGATTATTCAGGCTCCCTTGAAATTTTATATAAATTTGAGAATCAGCTTTTCTATTTCTACAAATACTATTCTTCATATTTTCATAGTGATTGCACTGAATGTGTAGATTGCTTTGAATAGCATTTTCATCTTAACAATAATAAGTCTTCCTATCCATGAATATGTATGTCTTTCTATTTATTTGTATGTTTATTAGCTTCCTTCAGCAATTTTTGTAGTTTTTACTGTATAAAAATTTCATCTCTTTGATAGATTTATTCCTTAGTATTTAATTCTTTTAGTTGCTTTTGTAAATGAATGTACTTTATACAAATTTTTAGTTGTTCTTTGCTAGTGTATAAGGATGTCATTGATTTTTGCTATTGTTGTGTTTAACTGTATGAAATTTGTTTATTAGCTCTAATAACTTTCTCAGGGATTCTCTGGAATTTTCTGTGCATTGAATAATGCCATCTGCTAGTAAAGTTTTACCTCTTTCCAACTTTGGATACCATCATACCATCATATCTTTTCTTGTCTAATCATTATATATAGAAATACAAGGGCTGTTCTGAATAGCAGTGGTAAATAGCAATGCAGGCATCGTTTTGTTCCTGATCTCAGGGAGGTTTCCAACTTTTCACCACTGAGTATGATGTTCACTGTGGTTCTTTATGATGTTCTATATGATATTGAGGAGTTTGGATATTTAGATTCATGTTTCTCACAAAATTTCTGTCATTATTTCTTCAAATGGTCATAATTTCCATTGTTTTCTTTTATTTTAGGATTTTCACAAAACATATGCACATCTCCTTGATAGGGCCCCAGAGATTTCTTAGGCTCCATTAACCTTTCATCTTTCTTTTTCTTTTCTGTTTCTTAGATTTATAATTTCAAGTGTCCTGTATTCAAGTTTGCTCATTCTTTCTTCTGCTTGTTCAAATCTATTTGAACCCCTCAAGTGATTTTGCATTTGAGTTATTTTAATTTCCAGTTGTATAATTTAATTTTGATGGTTTTGTGACCTTTTAAAAAAATGATATTCTTATTCTGTTTGTTCATCAATTTCCTGTTTTTCTCCATGTCTTCTCTTATCTTTTTCAGTATTTTAATAGTTGTTTTGAAGCTTTTGTGTAGTAATTTCAACATCTGAACGTCTTTAGGTATGTTATGTTTTGATTAATTTTTTCCTCTGAATGATTCATTCTTTATCTTTCTATGCTTTATGACTTTGTATTGTAGATAACTGGTCATTAATCTTATAAAGTATCAATGAAAGTCAGATGACTGTATCCAGGGATTTAAAGTTATTATTGCTTTTAATTATAGGGTGGGTTCATGTGCTATGGACCAGTCAACTATAAAACCTTTGTCTTTTTATTTCTTTAGTGTGCCTGCAGTTTTCTTTGGGTATGCTTGATGGTTTTCTAAATTTCCCCATATATGTGGTTACTTTTCTTTATCTTCGTTTATTTTTTGCTAGTGCATGTAATTATGCAGAATAGTGGGTTTGGTTTAGCATATTCATACATGCATATAAGTGTTATATAATTTTCATTGTAGAGGTCTTTGACTTAATCAGTCAGACTTACTCTTAGGGTTTTTCTATTTGAGAACATTGCAAGTAGAATTCTTTTCCTGATTTCCTTTTCAGCTAGCCATTTTTGGTGTTGTTATTGATTTTTGTAAGTTGATTTTGTAATGTGCCCTTTGCTGAATTTATCAGAGTTAAAGTTTTTAGTGTCTTTTAATATAAAGATTATATCATTTGCAAATAGGGATGATTTGACTTCTTACTGTTTGTATCTCTTTTATTTCTCTCTTTGCCTAATTGCTCTGTTTAAAATTTCAAGTACTGTGTTGAACTGGAGTGGTAAGAATGGACCAACTTATTCCTGATTGTAGAGGAAATGTTTTTTATTTTTCTCTTTTAGTGTGATGTTGACTGTAGGTTTGTCATTTATAGCTTTTATTTTATTGAAGTTAGATCCTTCTATACTTAGATTCTTTTTTTAAATTTTATTTTATTTTAAAGGGTATATAACAGAATAAAAGCAATAAAAACAAACCAGTGTAAAAGATACAGGGACTTCAAAACATTATGAAATCAACAGTAGTTACCATATGCCCCTTGGTGTCTTCAAAATAGCTGCAGATGACTTTGGATATAGTATAAATCAAACAGAACAGAATAGAATAGAAACAATAAAAACAAAACAATGAATGTGATAAAGGACTTCAAAACAAGCCAATGGTAAATCCAAAATTGCTACCATAGTATATCTTGCTATCAATGAAATAGCTTCTCCTGCTATGGGATTTAGCATAATCAAACAAAACAAAAGAGAATAAAACCCAACCCAACAAAACAATGGAAATGACATAGGACCTCAAAACAAGACCACAGGGAATCAATGGTTGCAACCCTCAGAAGGAGACCCCCCCAGATGATATATTGCTTAGTGATATCCTCTGAACCCATGATCAGACCACTGACCCTAGACCTGCAACGTTAGTGAAATACCAAAGCACCACAGGCATCCAGTTGCATTTCACCTCAATAGCTATCATCACAGCCTGTGCTTCTTTGGATAAGAGGGTCGTTTGCGGGGTGGGGGTGTTACTTTTTGTCTGGCAGCCCACGTGCCGGAAGGGGCTAGGGTCTGGCTCTTCCCAGTACACTGGAGGCCCGTGCATGGCGCTGGTTCCCAGACTGGGCTTGTTTGGTGCTGCGACCATTGTTCTCTGTAACCCCAGTCTGCGAATGGTGCTGACTCATGGGGAGAGGATTGGGTCTCTATACTTAGATTCTTAACAGTTTTTTTTTTTTTAACATCAAAGGATGTGAATTTTTTTCAAAGGCTTTTTCTGCATATATTGAGATTATCATATAGTTTTATCCTTTATTCTATTTCCATGATATATTATATTTGTTGATTTACAATTGTTGAAGCATCATTGAAAGTCTGGACTGAAGCCTACTTAGTCATGGTGTATTATCTTCTAATGGGTTGTTAAAATCTCTTTGTAATAATCTTACTGGGGATTTTTCCATATGTGTTTATAGAGGTAATAGTGTGTGGTTTTCTTTTTTGGCTGAGAATTTATCTAGGTTTGTTATCTTTCTCTTCCTAATTTATGGAATATTTTAAGGAGCATTTTTTTTGTTTTAGAATTTCTTATTTTTTTCTTGTTTTCTATCTGAATGTAATGATTCATCTACCTAATATTCAAGTCCTGAGGTGCTGTCTTCAGTTTGATCAGTCTGCTGCTTATGGATTACATTGAATTTGTTATTTGGCATATTGAAATTTGTGTTTCCATGATTTCTGTTTGACTGCTTTTCCAAATCTGTTTATTAAAATATTCTTTCACATCCTGAATTGTCTTCCTTATTTCATTTAGTTGTTTATTTGTATCTTCTTTAAGTTTGTGAACCATTTTATAATCATTCGCTTGAACTTTTTGTCTGATATTTCATCCCCTTCAGTATCATTTGGATCAGTACTATGGAAGATTTAATTTTTTAAAGAGTCATCTTGCCTTGATTTTTCATATTTCCTAGGTTTCTATGTTGAGATTTACATATCAGTTTGCATGGTATTATTTTCAACTTTTATGTGTGGCCCTTTCTAGAGAGCAGATTTCTCTTGAAAATGTGCCGTAGGGTGCAGTTCGTTTTGTAGTGTTGAGTTTAGTTCTGCTTGGATTTCGCTATTTTCTCTCTGGCTTTAAAAAGTTATTTTCATCTGTGATTAGCAGGCACTGATACAAAGTATACTGTGTCAGAGCCTAAGTGACTTGTTTTCCTTGTAAATTTTGTAAGAGTTGGGATCCTTTGGTACTTGAATAAGGTGGACTCTGAATAGGAGAGTATGTTCATGTGGATCCTTTGGGTGTTCTTCTCTAGTTTTGTTACTGTAGGTGTAATTTGAAATATTATGCACCCTGTGCTGGAATCCATTATAGATGTGGTATCAAAAAAGTATTGTTTCTCTCTGATGTTACTATGGAGGTACACATCCAGAAGCAAGACGTCTATTCTCCTATCACTATGCCTACTTGATCCCTACTCATGGACTGGTGGCTTTTATTTTATTGTTTAGGTTGAAGCATCCATCAAAGATTGAATGGGACTAGGTTGTAGTTGAAATAAATAAGGTGCAATTTCTCTCAGTTGCTATGAGGGTATAGGTCAGTGATACAGAACCCTCACAATATGCTTGCAGTGCCTAGATTTGTCACTTGATAGAGTCCACGAAAATTCCCAAAGCTGAGATAAAGAACCAAATCCACCATATCCATAGAATGTGTTGCAGGTTTGCTTATTCTTGTGGAAAAATAATTTTCAGGACTACTCACTAAGAAACACTGGAAGAGTTTTATTCAATAGAAAGTCAAAAGTGTACACTCAAAAAAATAGAGTACAGCCATTCAAGAGAGAGAGAAAGAAGCATTATTTCCTGGAACTGGGAAGGTTCATGCTTCTTTTCAGGGAGTAGAAGGTATGAGGCCAGTTTTTTTTTAAGATGGAAAATTTAAGGGTATTTTGAATTCTCATAATCTGTTCCTATTCTTCACTTTCTCAATGAAGCCATATATGGACTGTCAGTATTCCTGAGGAATTTGTAGGGTGATGGATCAGAAAGGAAATGAGCCTAAATTTAACCAAGGAAAGCTGATGAAGATTGCCTAGGTAATTTTGACTGGGTTTAGGAATTTGCAGCCTTCTTAAAAGTACAATTTTTAGTTAGGGTTTACTTGTCTCTTTTCTCTTTATCTTTTATTTCTTCTATCTTACTTCAGCTTGATCACCAACACTGTTCAGAGGGCAGATAACAGCTGCAATCTCTACATGTAAACAAACCCAATCTAACCATGCAAAAATTTTTTTAAAAAAATTTTTTAAATCCCATAACCATAGCACAGGTAATAAGGAACAAATATAATACATTAAAATGTTAAGGATTAATAAAGCAAAGCATAACAAAACAAATCAATAATAAAAAAAAGAAGAAGAAAAGCCAAAGTAATATATAAGAGAGAGAGAAAAGAAGCAATTAAGAAGAAAGATATAATAAAACTAGGAAAAATGGGAAAGAGAAGAAAAGAAGAAGCAAGATAAAACCCTATTAAAGGACAAAGAAGAATAGAAGAACAAAGTAAGTTAAATGTAAGAAAAAAAAATTGAGAAAAGAAAAATAAAGATGATTGAACACAAAATAGAGGGAGTAAAAAGTATGATATTAGATCTAAAACAACAGCCAGAAACTAAAACTTTTACCCAGAGATTCCTTTGGTCTAAGGAATTTGGCTTGAATATTCAGGGTGGATTCTCTTTGCTTCCTCTCAGTTTGTGACAAGCTGATCAGGGTAGTTTACTCTGTGTGTGGCATACCAGTTCTCACTGGAGAAGCTGAGATAACTTTGGCTGCACCCTGGGATACAGTTCCTGGGGTGCACCCTGGGTTATGGCGGTTCACTGAATAGCAACCAGGGGCCCTTGTCTCTAGCTCAGCCTTCACAGCATCCTGAGCATGCGAGAAAGCTGCACACCCATTCCACCTAGTCTGTCTGGATGAGTATTAGCCTGGTAAATGCTCAAGTGGCTTGCAGGAGCCCTTTTTATTGCGATTGGCTTGGTAGCTTCAGGACCGTGCAGGGCAAGTGTTCAGCCTGTCCTGAAATTTTCAGTCTGCATGACCAGTGGCATCTTTTGTGCTTAGACTACAACACTTTTTAATGCCTGTGTTTAATGCAAAGCACTTTATTTCAGTGCCTGTGTTTTTGTACACAGCGCTTTTTGGATCCTGTACATTTGGAGCTGTAGACTGTCCCACTGGGGCACAGTGCTTAGTCTAGATGAGTTTATACGGTGTACCTGTGGGACATGGCAAGTGGCCAAATGGTAGCATGGCTATAAATCCTGAGATGCCTCAGAGGGTGGAGAAACAAATCACTAAGATCTGCAGTATATAAGTGGCCAAGAGGACAGAGTGCTCTGTAGTCATCCTTCTCAAGTGCACATTGTTCTCAGAACACTGCCTTCATTTCTAGTTACTGAGGACATGGTTATCTGCACTCTCTGCTCCCTCTCTGTCTCAGCTTATGCTCTCTGTTGCTAAAATGTTCCAGTGAGATCCTGTGTGTTCTATACTCCTCTCAGCCAAGACTTACTTCTATGGCCTCCTTTAGGGCAGCCAGCACAGCAAGGTGTTCACTGGGAACCCAAATTGTGATCATTTTAAGCCTTCTACTTGCCGGGGGAATTAGTGCCTAGTAATAGGACCCCTCTCAAGATGGCTTCTGGTTATAGCCCTCTGGGAGTTTTCCTATTTCAATGCCAGATGGTTGTGCAGGTGGAGTCACTTTCATACCTGACTTCCCAGCTGAGGTAAAAACTTGTGCAGACTATGGCTTTCTCCCACTGATAGAAGCACCAGCTAGCTTATAGTATCTGGGGATGCTTGAATTGGCCTCTTGCTTTTCATTTGTGGCTTTGTGACCACTGCTTCCAAGCTAGGAACTAAGGTTGAAGTTAGGAATTGGTCCTCCATGTCCTTCTCTGCATTGGTCTTACTGACTTCCATTCTGTTTGTTTCCTTTCACTTGTTTATCAGTTCTCAGGTCTCTTTTTGACTTTCTTCACAAGAAAAATAGTTTTTCATTGTTGGGTTGACTCTTCCTAATTGCTGAGTCATACGAAATTTGATTCCATTTCAACGTCTTCCTCTCTTGATCACAATGGCCATTTTTGAGTGTCCAAAAACAAAACAAAACAAAACAAAACAAAACAAAACAAAACAAAACAAAACAAAACCGTGCCTCTTTAAAATTTCTTGGAACCTGCTTCAACAAGTGTGGTTTAAAATACTGGTAGCTAGCTTTCATACCAGCACCTCAACAATTAGAGTATAACCTCCAATGAGAACAGGAAACCACAATATTTGCAGAACTAGGTCCTTGTGGCCTATATTGGCACAAGGAAGCCACTGCAGAAATTCAGATTTCTACCCTGAAGCTGTCTGGGGGTGGGGGTGGGGGAGTTGGGGGTAGGGCATTGGTAGCTACCACCATGCTGATAGCTTAAATAAATTGAACTGCAGATTATCAGGCAGACTCTCCCTTGGAAGCCACATGTGTTCAGACAGATTCTAGATTTCCAAAATAGTAAATTAAAGAAATTTTGTTGGAAAAAATGTCTCTGGTTGGAGAGAGGGATTGCTTTTCCTTTATATTCTGCCATCTTCTCTGAGGTTACTCTCCAAACACAGTCATCTTTTTTTGATTCTTTTCAGCATCAGGAATTGAATCCAGGTTCCTCTCATGCTAGGCAAGTTTTCTACCACTGAGCTACCTCCTTAACTAGCTATATTTATTTATGTTTGACTAAATTTCCCAGGCTTGCCTCGAATTGTAATCCTCTTGTCTTGGCTTCCCAAGTAGCTGGGGTTACAGATGTGCAGTACTGTGTAACCCTAAATGCAAACTTCCTGAGTGCCGGCACCTATTCTTTTTCTTTTCTTTCCTTTTCAGTATGTATTTATTATATTTATTATTTTCAAAATATAAAATTCATGTATTCTTAAGTTAAAATATTGAAATATAAATGTAGAAAGTAACTTTCTTTTTCCCAAAATGAAAATTTAGTGAACATTTGCATATGTATTCATACACTGACAATTTTAAACAAAAATGGAATGACACTATATATGTTTTTTAGTTATAACCCCACAACCAATTTTATAGCACACCTTAGACATCATTGCAGATCAAGTCATGGGAATTTTATGTTTTTGAGTGACAATTATATGACTGACTTCTATAATATTTTTGTTTTTAATTGCATAATTTTTTTGGATTAGAGTACATCTGCAGAGTCATACTGCCATCACAATACTTGTCTTAGTCTATTTTCTACTACTACAACCAAATGCCATGGGCTGTTTAATTTATGCAAGTCAGGAATTTATTTCTTACAGTTCTGTAGAATAGGGAGTCTAAGATTCAGGGGCTGACATGTGATGAGGGCTTTCTTGTTGCATTCACATGTGGCAGAAGGTGGAAGACAAGAATGTATCATGCGTTAGGTACCACTTCTCAACACTGTTGCATTAAGGATTGTTTCCAATATGTAAGCTTTGGGGGACACGTAACATAATCCTCACCCCCCAAAGAACCTCATACACATGAGAAATCATTTTCCTTTTTGTCCATTTTTTCCTACCCCAGTCAAGCACTAACTTACTTTCCTTCCCCATGGACCAATTGTGGCCATTATATCAAAATATAATCATGTGATACACAGTCTTTTGATGAATTTTTACTTTTATGTAGAATATTGTTTTGTAACGGTACATATTAGTGATACCAAATAATGAGATTTGTTTTGGTAAATTGATGCATTCATATACCATATTATGATTATTATCAACCCTATTGCTTTCCTCTCCCATTCTTCCCTCCTCTCTTTCCCTATCTCTGAAAGTTTACGTTCTAGTTTCTTGTCATCTCTATTTATTTATTTTTACATTGGATATGTAAGAAAAATTTTAGTAGTTGACTTGCAGAAACTAAATTACTTTTCTTAAAATGGTATTCTCCAGTTTTATCCATTTTCCTGCACAATTCATGGTTTTATTCTTCTTTATGGCTGCATAATATATTTTGTTTTATTTTTTATTAGCCCATGTTTGTGGAACATAATGTTTACATTCCCTATGGGGTGTTGGCATGTATACATAATACAACTTAATTTTTTATTCATCTCCTTTTCCTCCCCTCCCTTTCCCAGAATAATACATTTTCAATAATCATATTTTAGGTATCCATTCATCTGTTGACAGGCCTTTAGGTCATTTTCACAACTTAGCTATTGTGAATTGTGCCACTATAAACATAGTTATGCATGTGCCATTATAGTACACTGTGTCTTTAATACTTTAAGGACTGCATCAAGGAGTGGTATAACTGGATCAAATGGTATCTATTGTTAGATTTCTGGCAAATCTCCATACTTACTTCAATAGCAGTCATACTAGTTTACATTCCCACCAACATTGTAAGATGGTTTCTTTTGTCCCATATCTTCATCAGCATTCATTATTTTCTATATTCTTGATAGCCGTTTGAACTGAAGTGAGATGAAATTTCACTGTAATTTTTATTTGCTTTTCCCTAATGGCAAAGGTGTTGAACATATTTTCATACATTTATTGGCCATTTGTATTTCTTCTTTTGAGAATTCTCTCTTTAATTCATTTGCCCAGTTATTTATTGGGTTATTTGGGTTTTTCTGCTGTCAGATAGTTTGAGTTCTTTACACATTCTTCATATTAACTTTCTGTCAGAAAAGTAGCTAACAAAATAATTTTCTTCTATTGTGTAGGTTGTCTTTTCTCTATGTTGTTTCCCTTGCTGTGAAGAAAGTTTTTAAAAATTTGATATATTCCCATTGGTTGAGTACTTCTATTATTTCTAGTGCTACTGGGGTCCTGTTCAGGAAGTCTTTTCCTGTGCTTATGACTTCAAGAATTTTCCCTAAGTTTTTGTTCAGTGGTTTCAGTTTTTGGTCTCATACTTATGTCTTTGGTCCAATTTGATTGTATTCTAGAACAGAAAGAGAGATAAGGGTCTATTTTCAGTCTTCTCAATGGAGATATCCTATTTTCTCAGCACTATTACAGGCTGCCTTTTTTTTTTGTGATATGTTTTTGACCTCTTTCTCAAAAATCAGATGGCTGAGGTTCTCGTGTTTCCTCAGTTTCTTTCTTTTGATAATATGTCTTTTACCAATTTGGCAGAATATTTTTCTATATCAGTTACCTTCTGTTTTATTCCATTGATCTATGGGTATGTTTTTGTACCAGTACTGTGATTTTTACATTTTTAATGTTGCTTTGTAGTATAATATGAAAAAAAAAGTTTGATGCTTCAGCATTGCTTTTTTTCTTAGCATTGCTTTTGCTATTCTTGGTCTTTTGTGCTCCCATTTGAATTTTAGGATTATTTTTCTAGATCTGTGAAGATCATTGTTAGAATCTTAATAGGGATAGTGTTGAATCTGTAGATTGCTTTTGTTCTGATCAGCTTTCTCACTGCTGGCCAAAATGCCTCACCCCTGCAATTTAAAGGAGAACAGGTTTGATTTAGTCCACAGTTTCAGGGGATTCTGTGCATTATCATTCGGCTCCAAAGCAGAAGCATGCGGAAAGGATGTGGCAGAGCAAAGATGCTTAATTCATGGTGGTGTGAAAGCACAGTAGGAGAATAGTGTCACAGAGGAAGGGGTGAGAAGCCAGGCATAGAGAGCAAGGCCACAACTCCATAACCTACCCAGGCACACCCAGAAGCATGATTCACCAATTCTGGGTAGATTCCAAAACAAATCAAGATGTCACTCCAGCCTAACTGCCACAGTTTTTGATAATATGGTTATTTTAACAATATTAGCTAGAGATCTAAATACAAGGCAAGTCTTTCCATTATCTAATGACCTTTTTAATCTCTTTCTTTAGTGTCATGTAATTTTCATTTTAGAGGTCTTTTACCTTCTTGGTTATGTTGAGTCATAGGTTCTTATATGTTAAGATATTATAAATGGGATTGTTTTCCAAATTTTTCTGTTAGTGAGTTTATTATTGATGTATAGGAAAGCTATTGACTCTGTATCTTGTTTTTGAATCCTGACGGTTTGCCAAATTTGTCAAGTTTAAAGTTTTCTGGTGAAGTTTTTGGTCTTCTGACATAAAGTATCATCTTCCCCGCAAATAGGGGTAGTTTCCTTTCTTATTTATATTCCTTTAATTTCTTTCTCTTGCCTATTTGCTCTGGCTAAAATTTCAAGTAGTACATTTAACAGAAAGAGTGAAAGTGGACAGCCTTGTCTTATTCCTGGTTTTACAAGAAATGCTCTCAGTTTTCCCTATTCAATGTGGAATGCCTGTGTTTGTCATATATGATATTTATCAATTTGGCAGAAGATCTTTATTATTTTTCTTTAGGGTTTTTAATATGAAGGGATATTGAATTTTGTCAAAAGCTTTTTCTGTATCTATTGAGATGACCATGTGGTTTTCTTGGTTCTGTTTGTGTGGTGCATTATATTTATCAATTTACATATACTGAACCATCTTTGAAACCCTGGGATGAAATTGGTCATAGTATAGGATCTTCTTAATGTGTTTTTGAGTTCCATTTACAAGAATTTTATTGAGGACTTTAACATCTATCTGCTTAAAGGCTATTGGCCTTTTTTTGTCATTGTTGTTGAATATTTATCTAGTTTTGGTATCAAACTAGTGCTCCTTTGTAGAAAGAATTTGGAAGCATTCCTTCTCTTTTTATCTCATGAATCTTTTAGCAAAACTGGTGACAGTTCTTCTCTAAAGATCCAGTAAAATTCAGCCGTAAATCCGTTGGGCCCTTGACTTTTTTTGTTGGAAAACTTTTCATTACTATTTCAATCTTATTGCTTGCTATTAATCTATGGTTTTTATATCTTCTTGATTGAAATTTGGTAAGTTATATGGTTCAAGGAATTTATCTCTGTTTTATACATTTTCCAATTTATTGGATGTATGCTTTTGAAATACTTTCTCGTAATTCTCTGGATTTTTACTAGTTTCTATTTTAAATTTATATTTTTATCCCTGTTTTTATTAATTTGGAGTTTATCTCTCTTTTGGTAAATGTGGCTAGTGTGTTTTCAATATTGTTTATTTTTTCAGGGAATCAATTCTTAGATTCACCGATCTTTTATATTGTTCTTTTTGTCCATTTTATTACTGTGGACTGTGATCTTTATTATTTCTTTCATACTACTGGGTTTTTTTGGTTTCATGTTTGTTTTTCTAGGACTTTAGCTTATGTATTTGGATTGCTATGATTTTGATGTAGGCATTCATAGCTATATACTTCCCTTTTAGAACTGTGTATATCACATGGCACAGATTCTATTATGTTGTCTTTTTATTATCTCCTCTGCCCACAAACCCAGCTAAAAGCAAACAAAGAATGAAGAACCATACTCCCTATGGTGGTATTTATGCTGAAGAACGTTATTTCCCTCTAGACTTGTTTTACACTGCCTGACAAAAAGGCAATATAAAAATCTTGTTTTTTTAGTCCGATTTTTTGCTCTCCACCTCTGTCCAGGTAAGACAAGCATTTTGGTCAGTCTGGAGGTTGAGTCCCACCCCTTTGTGGTTATAGATAAGTATTTGGGGAGTTTCACCAGTGGTGAGGCTGGCTGACACCTGCCAACTCAGTCTGATCTTTATTTGGGAATGAAAGTACTGGAGAAACCTTGGCGTCCACTAGATCCCTCATTCACATAGTCAACAGGAAGGTCTGTACCATGGGTCAAAGCTCTATAGATTACTATACTATACTCTTGGAAGCACAATTAACCAGTCGCCATGTTTGCTCTGAATGCCTCCAAGCAGGGTGGAAAGTATTAAGCACAAAGTGTCTGTGTTGGAATTAGAAAAATGGGTGCCAACCTTTAATTTGTCTGCAGTTACAGCCCCATTTCAGTCCTCTTCTCATCATAAAACCCTATGTGGCTGAACTCTTTTCCTGCCTTAATATTTCAACTGGGATTGTTTCCTAGTATCTCTACTTTTCCATTTTGGTGTTTCTTTTTGCTTGGCTGATTGTGTTCACTGCTGGCTGAGTTTCATACTCTCTTACCCTGCTGAAATTTTATTAGCCTGGAGATGGGTTTCCTTGAGTCAGGTGCTAGGTTATTTTAACTAGTCCTGTGATTTTAGTTTTTCTGTGTTAGTGAACATCCCTTGGGCTTAAACTATCCATTATTGTGAGTGCTCACAGCCTCCCTAAAACAAAATGGTAGTTGCTTCCTAGAGATATAAAAAGATGAAGATTATGTTATTCCATACCTCCTACTGAGGCTGAGAGACTTATTGAAATAGCTCCTTGCTCCACTTCTGTCTAAATCTCTTTCTTGGTTGTTCTATCAAGGCAGGAGAGGAAGAACTCCTTCCTAAGATGGCTCACCAATCTGAACTTGTCTACATCCAGAGGAAAAAACTGGCAATTACCATTCCTATCCTTATTCACTTGACTGAACCCATATCTCCATTCTGCTCAGACTGTATATCTGATCAATAGTAAGATAAGCACTCACAAGAATATGCCGTGTTTTTTCTTTTACCACCAAAAAGGGATAGAAGTTCCCTTCCCTCACTGAACCATCATTCATTCCGTAATGGAATGCATTATTTCTGTTAGTTTACTAATTTTTGAAGCACCAATATTTCTAGGTTCCTCCTGGTTGCTAGCTTGCTCACATTGTAATCCAATGACTTCTATAGACCTGTCTTCTCACAGAACTGTGTACCTGTAGAATTTTGTTTTTTAAACTTCTTTTTTCTCCTCCTCCTCCTCCTCTTCCTCCTTCTCCTCCTCCTCCTCCTTCTCCTCCTGCTCCTTGCCTCCTCCTTCTCCTCCTCCTCCTCCTCCTCCTTCTCCTCCTGCTCCTTGCCTCCTCCTCCTCCTCCTCCTCCTCCTCCTTCTTCTCTCTCTTCTTCTTCTTTGAGACAGGGTTTTGCTGTACAGTTCAGGCTGGCCTTGCATTCACTTTATAGCCCAGGCTGGCCTCAAACTTGCATGATCCTCTTTCCTCAGTCTCCTGAGTGCTAGGATTACATGCATGCACCACTCAACTTCTTTGTTATAGTATTCATCAGTATTCCATTCCTTTTCATGACTAAATAATCCTCCATTGTAAGTATATGCAGGTGTTTATCCATCAATTGATGGACTTGCGGATTGTATCCACTTTTTGCTATAAGAAAGAATGTTGCTGTGACCATTCATGGGCAAGTCCTTGTGCTGATACATCTTTTAATTTCTCTTATATACCTAGAATGAGAATTGGTTGTATACATGAAAACTAATAGTTACATTTTAAAAATTACTGCATATCAATTATATATAATCATGGGTCTCCTTTTGGCATATATATATATGCATATATAAATATAATTGATTGTTTTTACCCTACCATTATTCCCTTTCCACTTTCCTCTACTCCAAGCCTCTTCTCTTATAGTTTTCCTTCTATTTTCATATCACCCCCTTTTTATCTATTTATTTTTTAGATTCCACGCATGAGGAAAAGCGCACAATATTTGACTTTCTGAATCTGGGTTATGTCAATTCACATGATGATCTCTGGTTCTGAAGAGCTTCCAAACTGCTTTACAAAACAGATGATGCATTTTATGTGCCCAACTGCCATGTATCAGAGTTTTAATTTCCCCACATTATCACAGTTATTGTAAGATGTCTTTTTTTTCTAACTATTCTAATGGAAGTGAAATGGTTTTAATTTGTAGTTTCCTATGACTACTGATGTTAAGCATCATTGACCATTTAGGTATCTACTTTTGAGAAATATGCATTCTAATCATTTGTTCATTTTCTTATTGTCTTTTATTATTGCATTGTAAGAGTTCTTGATATATTATGGATAAAATTCCCCTTATCAGATATTTGATCTATAAATTTTCCCTTTTTATGTATTCAATTGGTTAGTAGTAATTTTTGATACAGAAATGTTATTAATTTATCTGCTTTTTTATGTTTTTTGGTGTTATATGTAAAACACTATTTATCTGCTTTTTTATGTTTTTTGGTGTTATATGTAAAACACTATTGCCTAATTCGAAGTCATGATGTCCTGTTTTCCTTTTGCTTTGTTTTAATCTTTATTTTTTTAGTATATTTTTGCATTATACAATGAATGCATTCATCATGGGGAACCGGGTAATATGTAGTATTCTACAGTTTTGGCTCTCTTATTTAAGTTATAGTCCATTTTGAATTAATTTTTATATATATGGTTTGAGGTAGAAATTCAGCCTTCATTTTCTGCACTTGGCTATCTAGTTGTACTAGCTTTTGTTGAAAAGACTATTGTTTTCCCCAAGAAATTGCCTTGATACTTTTATTGAAAAACAATTTATCATAAAGCTAATGGTTTATTTCTAAGCTCTCAATCCTCTTTCTTTCGTCTATCTGCCTATCCTTTTGCTAGTACCACACTGTCTTGATGATTGTAGCTTTATAGTGTAACTCCTACCATTTATTCTATTTATTTATTTATTTATTTATTTTAAAGATAGTAAAACCCAGCAGAACAAAACAGAACCAAGTCAATCAAAGCAAAGCAGTAGAACTGGTACAGAACTTCAAAGCAAGATACTAGGAAAACCATAGCTACTATAGTATATCTTGTTATCTTCACAGTAGTTGACCATTCCATCAGATATAGTAAAATCAAACCAAAAACAAAACAGAATAAAATCAATCAAAACAGAATATGAAATAAAGAAAATAAAATTAATCAGAATAAAGCCGAACAATGAGAGCAATATTGGGCCTCAAAGACAAGACAGAAGAGAATCCCCCATATTTGCTACATTGCATACTGTCATCCTACCAAGAGATGCTCAGACTGCTGGCCCCAGGCCTGCAAAATCAACCAAACAATACAAGCATTTAGTTGCTTTATGTATCTTAGTTGCTATCAGCTTAGTTGGTCCTCCAAACCAGTAGGTTGCTTACGGTGGGGAAGCGGAGTGGGAGGGGCTTGATTCTCAGTCCACGTGCCATAGGTGCACAGGATGCAGAGATCTTTCTCTTCCTAGAGTCTGCGCAGGTCGCCCCACTCACCAGGAAGGCAAGCTAGTTGTCTTCTAGTTGCATCTTCACTGACCCAACATGGTGGGTTCTCAGGAGTCACAGATCATTCTCTTCCTGGAGTCTGCACAGGTTGCAACATTCACCAGGAAGGCAGGCTAGTTGTCTTCTACAATCCTGGTTTTTTATTGTGTTCACTTTGCTCTCCCCAGTCATAATCCCAGTATGCGTGCAGCTCTGGCCCTGGCCCTGGGGGTGCAGTGTGTGAGGAGTCAACCAGCTCTCCTCTTCCTACCGTTCATTCTTTATTTCAACTGAACACAGTTGGATTTTGATAGAATCTTTACACTTAATATGTACAGTAAAGGACACAGAATTCTTTCTCTTTTCTGTACTCACAAGGTTAACTTCCATTATGTTGAGAATCAATGATGCAGGGGAAATAGAAGGAAAGTAACAGATCATGGCTCAAACGCCAACTATTGTTACTTTTTTGATTGAATATTAATAGATTTTCTTAAATAATTTTTGCTTGTTTTCCTGAATAGTCTTAGCAAAATTGTCAAATGCCTGAAGTGGTTTTCCTTTAGATCAGTTTTTCAGTTAGGGTGTTTCTCTCTGGAGAAGATTTATGGAGCTATTCACAATGCCATTCCTGTTACCTGTTCTCTTAACTATACACTTTGTTGGAGTGTGAGACTAGACATTTTATTATTTTCTCTTTATGAGAGTTGACAGTTGAAGTAGTTTTTGCTCTATTTAGGATTTCTGGGAAAAGCATGGTAATTCTGATTGTGACAGAGCTACTAAATGAATTGTTTCTTTAAAAGTGACTTTTCTATAGACATTCATCTATGCTTAAACTATGGCATTTTAACAGATAAAACACTTAATTTACTTAACTGAATTAGTTGTATGTTCACTTTGTCAAGATTGGAATATACTATAGGACAAAACCCCAAAATATTAGTGACTGAAACATGGCCAGGTTTTCTTATGTAAATAAAATGAGGTAAGCATACTAAATCTGATGCAATGGTGATGTGCTTATCCAGGAAATAGTCTCCGCTGCATTGCACCTGTGTCATTCATAACAATTGACTTATTCTACATAGTCAGAAAGAGTTGTCCTAGTCTAGCCATCATAAATAGTTTGCAGCCAAATGGAAAGTAAAAGAGTGGGAAAACATTTCTCTTTTCATCCTGTTGGATAGAAATCAGTCATGAGCCCCACAGCTAGCTGCAAAGTAGTTTGGAAAAGAGAAAATGAGCATATCTTCAGATAAAAACTAAAGGTGTTATTTCTAAGAAGGTAGCACCAAAAGCATACTGGGGAAAAACTAGTCTCTACAGAAGTCACTGTTAAACAGTTCCAACTGGTAGCTTTTTCCCACTGAATTTACTCTTTAACCTATTAACACAAAATATGTATTTTTTTGTGGAATGCAAAAATCCATTTCCCCATACCTTTAGTCAGAACACTTTTGATATTAAGGTTATTAGACTATTTTATGATAAATATAAAATAGTTAATGCCACCAGTTCTTTAAGGAGTACTGATAATCCTAAGTATCCCAAGGAATGTTGCAGGATCAATCACCAGCTAAAGTATTACTTTAACAACTAGTACAGTCAAATACCACATAATAGCATTTTGGTCAGTGATGGAACACATATATGACAGTAGTCCCATGAAGATTATAATGGAGCTGAAAAATTCATAGCACCTAGTGATGTCATGGCAGTCATAACATTGAGGTACAACATATTATTCACATGTTTCTGGTGATGCTGATATAAAGAAATCTAATGCTCTGCCTGGCCTAGAAAAGTACATGGAGCACTGGAGATGTAGTTCAGTGACAGAATGCTTAACTAGAATGTGCAGGGCCTTGACTTGATCCCCAGCACCACACACACACACACACACACACACACACACACACATGTACACACACATAGTAGCATGTACAACACATAATACTTGGTAATAGACAAATATATTACTAGTTTGTGTATTTGCTGCCCTATGTTTTGTTATTTTAGAGCATATAACTTCTACGTACTAAAAAAAGTTAACTTTAAAATCACCTCAGGCAGGCCCTTCAGCAAACGTTACAAAAGAAGGCATTGCTATTATAGGAGATGACAGCTCCATGCATGTTATTGCCCCTGAAGGCCTTCCAGAGGAATAATACATGTAGGAGGAAGACACTGATATGAAGGATCCTGACCCTGTTTTAGTTTTAGTTAGGTTAATATGTGTGTTTGTGTCTCAGTTTTAATGAAAAAGTTAATAAGTAAATAAAACTATGTTAAAAACAGAAGCTGGAAAAATGCTAATAGAATATAGATATTAGTAGAAAAAAGTTAATAGGATAGGGATATAAAGAAAAGTTTTTTGCATTGTTCAAAGTTTTAAGCTAATTTCTATTATAAAAGTTAAAAATTAAAAGTTTATAAAAATAGGGGTCTGGGGATATTGCACAGCGTCATAGCACCTGGCAAGCATGAGGTCGTGAGTTCGATCCTCAGTACAAAAAACAAAACAAAACAAAACAAACCTTAAAGAAAAGTTTAAATAATAAAAAAGTCACAAGAAGCTGAGTTTATTATTATTATTATTATTATTATTATTATTTTTTTTTTTGCAGCACCGGGGATTGAACTCACAACCTCGCACCTGCCAGGGCAGGCGCTTAAGCCACTGAGTCAAACTCCCAGCCCTGGTTTTTTGAGGCAGGGTCGCACTGTGTAGCTCAGGTTGGCCTTGTGCTCACGTTGTAGCCCAAGCCAGCCTCGAACTCACAACGCTCCTCCTACCTCAGCCTCCCGAGTGCTGGGATTAAAGGCGTGCGCCACCACACTCGGCTGCCAAATTTATTATACAAGAAAGAATTTTCTATTAAATCTGGTGCAACCTAAGTGTACAGTGTTTATAAAATTACAGTACTGTACAGTAATGTCCTATGTTTTGTAATTCACTCACTCAGAGCAATTTAAGTCCTGAAAGCTCCATTCATAAGTGCCCTATACAGATATATCATTTTTATCCTTTATATAATATTTTAGTGTACTTTTATTTCTATATATTTTAGATACACAGATACTATTGTATTAAAATTAGCTACAGTATTCAATAAAGTAACCTCTTGCACAAATTTGTAGTTTAAGAGCAATAGGTTCTATCATATAACCTAAAGCTATACCATCTAGATTTATGCAAGTGCACTCTAAGATGTTTACATAATGCCAAGATTGCCTTACAGCACACTGCTCAGAACATATCCCCGTCATTAAATGGTGCATGACTAATTGTCTGGCTTCATAGTGAGTGCACATATGTGTTAGAGGAACAAGATTAATATGCATGTAACAGTTAGAGAACAAATAAAAATGTATTTTGGCATTTACTATCTTTTACATCAGTTTATAGCCATCTGTGTATACCATATCTTGTCTCTTAACTTTGAATGTTGAGGCCACACATGATTCATCATTTTTCTTACTAACACAGAGCACACACAGAGTGTGTTCAGTTTATATTTTGGTGGAAGAATAAACCACTGAACTATACTACAGTGTCTCAAATAAAAACCTAGGAATCATCTCTAAGACCTTGGTTTTTTACCCTTCATTTTCATTTAATCAACAAATTGTCTTATTATAACTCTTACATTCAGAATCTACTTTTCTTCATTTCCATTTTTATAAACCTGGTTCAAGTCACTATCATCCCTAAGCTTGACTTCTTTAATAGCCTAATAATTAGTTTTCTCCTTTTTATTCTTGTTTATAATCTTTTCATGATAGCTAGAATTATCTTTTAAATGTATGCATTGGATGTTGTCATTGTCCTGCTCAGAATTTTCTAATAATTTCCTAATATATTTTGGACTGTTTCCCACGATGTGAACATTGTCCATCTCTCTAAACTGATCTCTTGCTACTTTCCTTCACTTAAATTTCAGCCACATTATTCTTCTTTCAGTTTTGAACCATAACCAGTTCATTTGCACGTGAAGACTTTCATATTATGGCTCCTTCTGCTTGGGATGCTGTTATGCAGATATTTACGTGACAGACAGACGGTAGCTCAAACTTCACTTCCTCACTAAGGTCATTCATGGCCACCCAATCTAAATTAGCTGTGACAGTTAAATCTCTATTACTACACCCTACCTTTTGTCTCTTAATACTTACCATTATTTGATATATTGTTTTTGAATTTATTTGGTTCATTTGTTCCTTACCCATGTCCCTTTTCACTCAAATATAATCTTCATGACAGCAGGAAGTTTATCTGTCTTTTTCAGTGGTACATCACTACCTTTGTCTAAGTTGCAGCAAAAATTTGTTGTTTAAGGACTTTGCTTCTTCTCGTGGCTGAGTGGAGGTTCTTGACAATAGTGGCAGTCAGGAACTAAGTGAAAGAGCACTCTAAAAATCAGCAAAGAAATATATACATATTAAACCTTAAGAGCACAACACTGGGTTCCACAAACACATCCCTTACTTTTATACTGTAAATTTTTACTTTAGCATAATAGGAGCTGGTGGTGCATCTCAGTACTTCTGCCTGATGAATGCAGGAAGCAGTCTTTGTGTTATCACTTGGTACACCAAAAGGCAAAGTTTGTACACATGTGCAAAAGTGTCAAACTAGGATTTTCACCAACATGCTCCTCTGTCGTACAGTTTTGGCATGTGTTTACCTGAGCATCACAGAGTGTATAATACACCCACATCACTGAAGTTTTCTTTTGATTTTTCTGGTAAAAGTAGCCCAATTCAGTACAATGACACATGAAAAAACAGATTTGCAAGTTTTGGAGGAGGTCAAAATCTGATAATATAGTCAGATTAGTCTTACATGGATGATGAGGATAATTAGAAGAGTGGTGCGGGTGGATGATGATGATGATGATGATGATGTTGATGATTTTGGTCCTGTATGTCAAACGTCCTGTGACAGTGAAACGGAGCAAGAATTGACTTATAAAAACATAGTGGATGCAGACCTCATTGAGTCACATGATGAAGAAAACAGCAATGTGAGTACATATTTGACTAAATGTTGCAAAATGACCACACAACCAAATGGAATGATCTAGTGTTAGAAATAGGTCTGAAAATATAGTGAGAATCCTTGCAGGGGTGAAAAGTATTGGACAGAATGCCAGCACTGCCATTCAATGTTGGAAATTTTAACAGATGAAATGCAACAAGATGCTGTGAAATACACAAAGGCTGAAATACAAGTAAAACCTTCTGTATGCACCAGTAACCATATTCAAAAAGGTATTTATTATGACAACTCACTAGCTGAATTGAAAGCATTAATAGGTTTGCTGTACTTAGCAGGGACTTCTCATGGTAATTGCAGAAATGTAAAAACACTTATGGCAAAGCAGTGGGTCAAAATCTGACATAAAAATTTGTGGCTTTGTAGATGTAAAGACTTATGCTTTCAATTTAGACATTTATCCTGGAACTCAGCCATCAGGTCCTTATTTGTATAATAATAAACTGAATGATGGTGTGAACAGACTTGTTGCTCTCATCTCCCAAACTAATTGGAATATGATATTTGACAGTTAATTATCAGTTTCCATTTGATGTTACATTTGCTAACAGATCCCAAATTGACCAGTGTAGGCACTGTTCACAGGAACAAAGCAGAAATTCCAATTGAAATGCTGGAATTTCAGAACAGAGAATTGTATAGTGCAATCTTTGTATTTCAGAAAGATTTACATCGACCTTGTATATGGCAATGAAAAAGAAACTGATACTGCTGATTGAACTATTATGGAAATATTGATAGGAAAACTGTGACAAAACTGAAGTCTGAGATGAAAACTCTGTACAGCCAAACCAAAGGTGGAGTAAATGTTGACAAGTTATGCAGCAACTATGATGTCACTCCAAACACAAAGCATTGGCCAATGTTTGTGTTTTGCTCAATCCTAAATATTATATGGCATAGTTTGATAGTTTCAAAGAAAAAAACAAATGCAAAATAACATGGAAAAAATTTTGTGAGGATTGGGATTGGAACTTGTAAGAGATCATTCACAGCAGATGGAAAAGAAGATGTTTCTGTGCAGGTAATTATGCCAAAAAATATTGTAGGCCACACTAGTGAGCTGACAGGTGAACAACAGGCAGGGGTAGCATCACAAAAACCTACTATAACAACAGGAAAATCAAAAAGCTATCAACTGTGCTGTATAAGAAAGGGCAGGAAAACAAAACACATATGCTATCAGTGTAAGTGATACTTATGTATGAAACATGCAATTTTCATGTGTGAAGACTGCCTTCAGTGTGAAAATAGAAGCAAAGATTATTTTTGTTCTAGAGTTCTTTTGGTATTTTCATTGTAGTTCACATAGTTTTTTATTTCTGATGTTATCTCTTAGGTTTTGTAAGCAAGTAAACAGCTGATGTAAAAATATTGATGTCTATTCTAAGTACTCATTGCACATTTGATATTTTATGTTATTAATATCTTATTTCCCTGATAATTCCATGTTGTATGAAGCTCCTGACAAAACAGGAAGAGAAGAGATGACAAGAGTGGACTGCCACATAGGAAAGGAAACCTAAGCACATGCACTGCAAGTGAAAAGGAGACATGTGCATGGAACATGCTGCTGTCATGTATGAATACTGCCTTGGGTGTCACACTTGAGGCAAAGATTATTTCTGTGATACTTTTGTTTGTGTTTACATTGTAGTTCACATAGATTTTTATTTATGATATTAACTCTTTGGCTTTGTAAGCAAGTACACAACTGATGTGAAAATGTTGTTTATGCTAAATGTACAATATGTATTAAGAATTTAACACTTTATTTTATTGATAGTTTATGTTCCCATTAACTGCACATTGCATAATATAATCAGAAGCTCCTGACAAAACACCAAGTCCAGCAAGATGTCATGTATGCCCTACAAAAATACCAGGAAAGTAAACCACATGTGCTGTCAATGCAAGCAACACGTGTGTATGAAACATGCTATTGTCATGTGTGAAGACTGTCTTAGGTGTGAGCATTGAAATAAAGATTATTTTCTATGTAGAGTGCTATTGATATTTTCATAGTAGTTTATAGTTTATTTCTGTTGTACTTTTTTAGGCTTTGTGCACCAAAAACCAGTCAATGTTGAAAATTTTGATTCTTTTTTATAAACAATAAATATTAAGAATTCAACACTTTATTTTTTGTGACTTTTTCCTATTAAGCACTTATTGTTTAATATAATAAAACATGCAATTAAAATTAATAGTTCATCAATAGAAATATTCTAAAAAATCAATGTGGGCTTGATACACCCATGTTTATGGGCCTTTATGACAAAAAATGTGTTTAATAATAAAGGCGACAGAAATTTCCTAGAGAGTTAGAGACAGTATTTGATAAACAGTAGTATGTCAATATTAATTGAACAGATGACTGTTTAGTGAACTAGCACACATTGAAAATTTCTTATATTGTAGCCAATGTCGTCATGTATTGAATTCCTTAGAAAAAAGATTCTGAGGTAACACTTATACTATAATATGTTTGTTTTATAGTACCTTTGGGTTCAACACCTGTGGGATGGAGAGGAAGGAAGCAGGAATGCAAGAGGGAGAAGTTGAGCTACAAACTTGACTGTAAACTTGCCAACCCCATAGGAAAACCTGGAGCTAAAAACAACCTTCAAAGTTTTCCTGAGTTTGTCCAGAAAGACTTTGACCAATCAGTCACTGCATGTAGGCTGTCCCAAGAAGCATCTCAACCGTGAAGATAGTGTCTCTCTGCAGTTGAGAAAATCTTTGAAGGGGAGAGCAACTGAAGGATGTCTCCAGCAACTGGAACAAGCGCTGCATTGGAGGAAGATCTGAGCAGGACATGACAGCGCTTGTCACAGCCTATCCACAGTACTGCCCAAATTCAATTCTTCCAATGTTTTAGTTGTAGACCCTCAAGGATTCTGTGGACCTATCTTCCTGCAGAGGTGGGGGGGGGAGGACTTAGAAAACTAAAGTTACCTAGCAAAATTACAGATTCCATAACTATGGAGTGCACTTGACAGTAATTATCTCCTTTCCTCATTATCAATTCTAGATTGCACTCAACTTCCATAAGCATTTGTGCTGGTCTTGGTTGCTTAACTTGTGACACACAGTTTCCCTCCTGAGAAGGGTGTATTTGGTAGATTATCAGTGTATTGACCACTTGTGTATTCTTTTTGAGCCCTCTAGACCTTCTAAAAATTTTTAACTTCATTTCTTATTAGTACATATTTGGTGTACATATTGATCGCATTCATCATAGGGAATTTGTACCTGTGTGTAACATATCTTAACTCTTCTTTTTTTTCCCATTCCCCTCCTCTTTTTAAATTGTGATGAAGTGCCTCAGTAGTTAGTGTAGTTCAGGCTTGCCTTCTATTGGGCAGAGGAAAATCTCTCCAAAGTGTTTTCTTCACAATATATATGATAATAGGTGCAGTATTTGGAATGAAAAACTAAATGTGTCATTGAAACAAATTGAAAGTTCATGAATTTTTTTGAAATGTTTTCAGGTGCTGAAGGAAAACTGCCCATGGTTCCTCTCCCGGCATAATATGGCAGGAAGAAAATGTCCAAAGTCTCAACTAGTACTTTAAAAATCTATAAAGCTTAATTTAAGACTGTTTAAACTCTGAACTTAAGGTAAAGTGGAGTGCCTCAAAAAGGCTATCATTCGACATGTTTTTAAATTCTTAAAAGTTTGGTATACTTGTTCTCTGATAACTTTTTGCTATTTGAAAATTGTGTCTCTTCCCCTATCATAAATTTTCCCATTTCTATTTAGAAGTTAGTAAGTGTGTAGTCTTCTGTTGATTTATAGAAAGCTCTTTAACTTGGTCCCTGGGAGCCAGCATTATCAGGAGCTTCAGTTTAGCTGTAAGAACAACTAGGGAAATTAATCAGCAAGTTTTTGCTGTTATAACACAAAAGGAAAAGTAAGCTCAATGACAAACTCAGAGGACACCCTAAGGCAGATTGTATCAAATCATGTATGCATAGTTTTTGTGTAGCATGTTTTCTTAACAACTCCAAGGAAGATTAGGTAATAGTGTGTCACTCATCCCAAACCCAAGACACTTCACCTAACTAGACACTGACTACCTGGATTTCAAAGTTCCTGGTTCATGTCATTTCTCTTTTCTTATACCTACTCATTCCCTCTTCATGAATAATAGTACCTACAAATATGGAGTGCTTATTGTGATCTAGACTTCATATCATTAATCTTAGTTCATGTTTATGGTATATAATGCCCACATTTAATTGAGGTTATTAGAATTCTATACATGGCATATCTTCATTGTACCTATGTCTCCATTCCCTCCTTCTTTACCCTCACCCTTGGTCCTCTGGATTCCTTCCCATATGCAAGAAAACCATCCCTTTGTCTCATTCTATTCTTCCTTTGTTTTTCTCTTAGTCTGTATTAAGAGAATGAGAGCTAGCATATAGTATTGAAGCTTGTGTGATTTATTTCAGGTATATCAATTTTCCTACAAATTGGAATTGAAGAACTAAATATTGTAGTTTCCAGATGCATCTATGTTCATACAAATGTCACATACTTGTCCTTCTTTATAGCTGAGTAGTATTTCATTCTATAAGATACTCAGCCATATTTTCTTTATCCAATCATCCCTGTCTATGGGTATACAGGCTGCTTCCAGGATTCAACTATTACGAATTGTGCTGCTATAAGCAATGGTATGTGTGTATCAGTGTAGTATTATGTTCCTAAGCTCTTTGGAGAAGATACCTAGAAAGGGGATAGCTGGTTCATATGAAATTTCTAATTTTAGTTCTTTGAGGAATAGCCATACTGATTTCCATAATGGTTGTGCTGATTACATTCCCACCAACAATGTAGGATGGTTCATTTTTTACCACAGCCATGCCAGCATTTGTTAATCTTTGATTTCTTGATGATTGCTATTTTTTCCAGAGTACAAGAAAATCTTAGTGTTATTTTAATTGGCAACTCTCTAACGACCAGGGGTATTGAGCATTTTTTAAATGCATTTGTTTTCTATTTGTACTTCTTTTTCTGTGAAGAATCTGCTCATTTCACTTCCACATTTCTTGACTGATACTTTAATTGTAGGTGGTCTAATTTTTTGAGTTTTTTACATGTTGTAGATATTAGTTCACTGTCTGAGAAGTAGCCAGAAAACATTTTTCCCATTCGGTAGGTTGTCTCTTTACTAATTGATTTTTTTTTGCTATACAGAAGGTTTTTAGTCTATTATCCCATTTGTTGATTCTTGATGTTATTTCTTGTGAAATTGTAGTTCTGTTTAGAAAATCCTTTCCTCAACCTATGTCTTCAAATGTTTTACATATTTTCTCTTCCAGTAGGTTTTACATTTCTGTGTTAATGTTTAGATCTTAGATCCACTTTGATTTTAATTTAGGATGCAGTGAGAGATATGGGCTCAGTTTCAGTCTTCTGCAAACAGTTATCCAGTTTTCCTAACGCCACTTGTTAAATAAGCTACCTTTCCTCTGACATATGCTTTTTGGCCCCTTGGTCAAAAATCAGGTAGTTAGATGTGTCTGACTATGTTTCTATGTTCTGTATTCTGTTCCGTCAGTCTACATGTGTATTTGTTTTTGTTCCAGTACCATGCTGTTTTTATTGCTATTGCTTTGCTTTGTAGTATAGCTTGAAGTTGGGCATTGTAAGGCCTCCTGCTTTGCTCTTGTTGCCCAACATTGCTTTTACTATTCTGGGTCTCTTGTGATTACATATGAATTTTAGGATTGCTTTCTATACATCTTTACAGTATGCTGTTGGTATTTTGATTAGGACTGCATTCAATCTGTATAACACTGTTGGGAGTGTTGCCATTTTGACAATATTGGTTTTGTTGATCCAGGAGCAGGGGACATCTTTCCATTTTCTGATGTACTTTTTGATCCCCTTTTTTCAGAGTACTTTCTAACTTCCAAGGATAATACTTGGTATTTGAGATATGGCATGGGCAAAGAACATGACGGTTCATGCCTTCGTATAGCTTATACTCTGGTATGAGATGTGGGCAATAAATAGAAATGTAAATTAATTTGCAGAAAAATAATTGAGGGAAAACATATTGAATGCTGGGATTGAAGACATGGTTATTGTATTAAGTGGTCTAGGACAGGCTTCACTGATAATTATATTTGAGCAAAGTCTGAAGGAGTTGAGAAGGTATATAGATACATGGGCAAGTCTTTTCCTGTTAGAGTGAACAAAATGTACAAAGACATTGAGGTGGAATTGTGCTCAGTGTATTAAAGAAAGAGCAAGGGAGACTGCCAGAGTTAGAGTGAGTCAGAAGGAGATAAAGTCAGAGGGGTAACAATATAGGCCATTTGAAAGTATTTTATCTTTTATTTTGAATGACGGGAAAAAAATCACCTGAGGGTTTTGAACTGATGAGTGACATGATCTGACTTATGTTTTAATAAGATCCCTCGCAAATAAAGAAAATAACAAATGATGGATAAAAGGAGACAAGCGGATAGATCACTTGCAAATGGGAAGGGGTCCAGGAGATCAAGAGAAAGGAGAGAGAGAGAGAGAGGAAGGGTAAGTAAAATAAGGATGTGTCATTTACAGGTACTTAATAACCTCAATGAATATAACGTCATAAACATGGACTAAGATTAATAGTATCAACAAGAATGAAAATGGAGGAAAGAGATTTAGAGAGAGGGGGAGGTGGGTGGGAAAGGGAAGGGGATTAAAAAATACACAAATTGTATTATGTACATGTACCCACTTCCCAAGATGACTGTAAACTGCAGTTACTACAAATATGTACTAATAAAAAGTAAACAAATGTTACAGGCAGCTGAGTTAGTTAGAAATATTATGGGCAGTCAGACAGCGGTAGGTCCTCAAAGGAGTCAGTGCAGAAGTTCCTATACCTTGTGACCACTGAGGAGACAGGCACCTCCTGCTGTGGGCCAGATCTCAAGACAAAAGGCAGAACAAATGCACCCATATCCTAAGGATTGATATTGTAAATAGTTCTCTATCACCCTGAGGAAGTCAGGAGTCAGCATCCCCTCCCCCAAAGGAAGAGTCACTACTGTTAAACATCTCCGCTTAGTGACTCGCTTCCCCCTTTGTCTTTGATTTAATCAATTTTACCTGAGCAATTAATTGTATTGGTTAGCCATAGTTATGTCCCCCATCTTATGCCCACCTTGCAAGTTCCCATTTTTCCTGCCTTGGACCCATCTAGTCTCATGGTTTAACTCTATAAAAGTCCCTAGAAATGACAGAGTCTTTGGCAACCCTTTTGGAACCCCTTCTGTCCCTCAGACAGCTTTCTTTCTCTCAATAAATACATTCTGCTCTTAACCTCTGTTGTTCCTAAAATTCATTCTTTGACTTAGGAGAACACGAAATCGTGCCGGACATATAGTAGGTTGAGAGTTTCATTCCCGTATATTAGAAGACCCCTAGCTGCTGGGTTGAGAGCAGATTATGGGGGTAGTGACAAAAACAAAAACGTGAATTAGGGAGTTACTGTAATAATTTGTGTAAGAAATGATGGTGACTTAGACCAGTATGGTGGTGGTAGAGATCTTGAGAAATACTTGAAATACTATGGTTTTAGGGACTGCAGGATTTGCTAAGTAAATATATATGGGATATGAAAGAAAAATAGGAATCAAAGATGACACTCTGTTTTTTGGTCTGAAAAATTGGAATGAAGTTTCCAACAGTGGAGATAATAGGAATAATGAACAGAGCACGCTTGGGAGGGAAAGCTAGAAATCGGTTTGGATTGTGTTAAATTTTAGGGACCAATAGATAGCCAAGCAGGAGCAGGTAGAAAGCAACTGCATATGTGTATCTGAAGTACACAGGGAGTGCATTTGGCTTTTTTATACATTTATGAGACATCACTAGTTGCTATTATCTCAGGCAGACATATTCCAATGTCTGTACTTTTAATCACTACCAGATACATCACTTGCAATAGATTATATTATGTACTACTCTCCCTATACAGATTTTACTATGCCCCTTGTCCTCAAAATCAGAATCATTGTCTAAAGCTTTATTAATGGTAGAGATGCAGAAATGTTAGACCCTATTAAAATTCTGTGGGGGAATGTTCACAGGATTTAATAACATATACCATATGGCCTCTGAAAAACCATACGGAGGTATTTAGAATACTGAGTGCGGTGTCAAAATATTGTGTATCCCAGTAATCCTTTTAAATTAACCTTTTGCTCTTTTGGATTGTTCTCTTACTTGGAGTGTGTGTGTGTGTGTGTTTGCCTGTGTGGAATTTGGAGGGAGGTGCTTCCCGATGCTGTGCTGTAGCATCTGAATAAGATCCCAATCTCTACTTGTTTTTAATGTATTCAAATGGCACAGTCAGCCCTTCATTCCCAGTTTATGTCAATGCATACATGTGCTCTAGAAGGTAATGGAAGGTTAATCTCAACAGATGCCGATTAGAAATTCCTAGGCCAACAGATTTTCAAGGCATCCAATCTTGCATAATATAAAATTGTAATCAGCTGAATGGATGAACTGAGTTCAAGAGCCATAAATTCTGTTAGAAATGCTTCTTAGCACCGGATAGCCACTTCAAAAAAGTTTGTGGAGAAATTCTTTCTGATATGAATAGAGAGCAATCCATACTACTTTTGAAGAAAATGTTAGTTACACAATTCCTAGAGTCCCCGGAAGGAAATAATGACAAAAACATTGCAATCTTTAAAATGATTGCTAATCAGAACTGACTTTATGCATAATAGGAGTTGAAGGAAAGGAAAGACACTTCTTCCTAAGTGTCTCCTCTGTGATTCTCTTGGTGCCAACATTTCTGTCATTCTCATGACTTGAGTGGTTGGGGTATTGCTGCTTTTGAGAATTTAGTTGATTTTATAAATAATCTTGGAAGGGGAAATACTTTACATTATTAGTCATTCCTATTTTTTCATGGGATTGTTGCCGTTGTGTTTAATCAGAGGTTTGTTTTGAAAAATGGGCAGAGGAAGCCTAAGGAAATGTGATCCTAGATGTGACCTTGCTGTGGAATAAGTAGAATGTATCTTAGTGCTTTTCGTTTTCTTTTTTGAAGCAAGCCTCGGTGTTCATATACCCTGTCACCAACAGCACAGAAGGCAACAGTGACATAAGATAGTAGATATAGCATTAGACTCTGAACTGGAAACTTAGGTTTAAATCCCAATTCTGACACAGATTAGCATTATAACCATAAACAAAAATTTTCTTTGCTTTGGTCCTGAGTTTCTTTATTGAAAGATGAGGAAATTCAGACACGGTCTTCTCAGACTTTAAGGTACACGCAAACTATGCAAAAGCGTGTGCTAAAAGCATAAGGTTTTTAGCAACTTGCTGTTTCTTTATCATTTAGTTCACTGATTTTAGTTGAGGCCCAGAAATCTTCATGTTGAAAAGTACGTCAAAGGATCTGAAAGGATAACTCTTTGAGAAGCTGGATTAAATGATTTCTAAAGTCCTTATTATCAGCTCTAAAAATTCTTTTTCTAGTATTTTTACTTGTCTTCTGTTTGAAAATGGGAGGAAATCATTTTTGTGCTTTTGTTTGCCCTGTTTCCTTTCTTTTTCTTCATTCATGGTCTTAACAATTCTTGTTCTCCCCTTGCCCCAATGACTCATTTACAAGATAACACTTTGTCTCTGAGGAATTGGGAACAATTGCATAAATACTGACTGAAGACATTTTGTGGGATCCCTGTGGGAACAGGGACATCTAAGTCCTGAGACCTGGTTTGGGGTAGAGAAATATTGTATTCAACTAGTGATATGTGACATACTGGGGACGTGTTTTGATAGAGATACAAATTGCAGGGAGGTCACAGATAAAGAAAGAAGAGAAATTAAGGGTCTGTTGATGGGAAAATATGAAATATCTCCTTTTATTCCATCATCTCACTTGCAACCTATTGGATACCATGAGTAATTGGTAGAGCTAAAAGAACATGACAGGGAGAAATGCTGTTCACATCAAATCTTAAAGTGGCCATTTAGGCCAGTTGTAGATGCAGTTATTCTCAGTCTAGCTAGACATTAACGTTTCCTGGAGAGAATAGCAAGGCTAAACCATATCATCGAGTAATTAAACACAAATCCCTGATGGAGAATATAGGAACAGGCTTCTTTTAAAAAAAAACCAGGTGATGGTAACGTTCAGTTAAGATTGAAAACCACTGCCATAGGAGCTTTCTTGGAGCACAACTGTAATCCCAGTACTAGGAGGGCTGAGGCAGGAGGATCACTGTGAGTTTGAGGCCAACCTGGGCTACAAAGTGAGTTCAGATCTAACCTGAATTGCAGAATGAAACTGTCTCAAAAAGAAAAAAAGTGAGAAACAAGACTTAAGCACCTGGTCTTCTGGCAAGTTCCTGAACTGCTTGCCAATGCTCTCCCAGTAGGATAGGCTTCAGAGGGTCTGTGCAGTCTCTAGTTGGCCTTAGTACTCAATTATGGGTTCAAGCTTCTCTTACAGAACATATGCTTATGATTCCAACCTTCCTCTATACATCCAGACTCTCTTACCTGTGTCTTCTTTTATCCTGAGCTCAATTCTTCACACTAAGTGATGAAGGGAGCACTCAGAGTGCTTGCATGAGATAGATTTGATTTAAAGAAATCAAGTGAGTTTTGCCTTTATTGTAGTTGGAAACTTTGAGGCCACTCATTGATATTGTCTCAATTTTAGCTTTTGCATGTTTTGTCAATTCCACCAATATAAAATTAAATATATGAAATGGAATTTTGTTTTATTTAGATTGATTTTCAATTCAGTTTCTTCTCTTAATTCTAGTTATCTACTGAGAACATGTTGGTCTGTATTGATTGGTCTACATTTATATGCTGTTGTTGTTAATGAATATGTTCCTTTCAACCTTATCTTTGTAAAGAACAGAGTCTGTTACATGCTCAGTTTATTTGCTTACTCACGTAAGTGAGGTGATCATAAGATGTTTCTTTCTTTTTGGTAAAGATTTTGTGACATTTTATAGTTTACAATGAGTTTTCCAATCCATACTTTCATCCTACAGCAATGCAGAACTATTAGTATTCTTTTAAGGATGAGAAGACTAAAGTGCAGAGAACTCCCTTGCTCCAGGTTTATGCAGTCAGGACTAAAAACTTACTTCATGCTGAGCAATATCAGACATCTTTTGCTCGTGTCTTGTTTGATTATTATGTCTTCTCTACTAGTGGAATGCAAAGTGACTTGAACAAAGGTTCACCTCTACATCCTTAAAGACTAGATTAGTGCAGCAGATTTAGTGAGCGCTTTTGTTGAATTCTGAAAGAAAACTGTCTTATCTCAGGTCCTGTGGTCTTTTTTGTTTGTTTGTTTGTTTTCCACAAAAACAAGCAGCCTTTATTGCAGTATTACAAAACGCTTACCATTTTGGCAATATTTTACAATGCACTTTGCTTCAAGGGTTGAGGAGAAGGTGGGAACCTAAAAAGGAAAATTTTAATGACATTTCTAAAAGAAGAATTGCCCCAGCCCTCCCACCCAAATAAAAATCCAAATGTCACTTAATTTCAGTACTTGAGAAGAGGCCACAAGGAAAGCATCAGGCAAAACTCTGGCAGTTTCGCTGTGGATGATGTCAGAGACAAAGGAACATTCAAAACAGTCATCAGTATGGTCAGTTGTGCTGATCATTTCTGTAGTCATTTCTTCCTCCTATTTTGCCTCCATAGCCACCTCCCAGTCTCCACCATAGCCTCCACTGCCACCACCACCACGGTCTCCTCCATTGCCCGCTTGACTTTGGTCTCTTCCATAGCCTCCTTAATCTCCTCCGTAGCTTCCTCGGTCTCCACCACAACCCCTTCGGTCTCCACCATACCCTCCTCGGTCTCCACCATAACCGCCTTTGTCTCCTCCATAGCCATCTCCTCGGTCTCCACCATAGCCACCTCCTCTGTCCCCACCATAACCACCACTTCTGTATCCACCATAGCTTTCTCAGTCTCCATCTCTGCCCGCACAAGCTCTATAGACCCTCTCCCCCAGAAGTCTCCTGAGGGACAAGAGTCCTCTGGTCTAGGCTCATTACACTGATAACAGGAATTTCTTTGAGCAAAGTTCGTATTTCAACGTGATAGATTAGGGCAAACCCAGTCTCCAATTTTTGGGGTCTCCACGCCTCCCTTGAAAGTCTCCATGCCCTCTGTATCCTCCACAGCCTCACTGCCCACCTCCACTTCCACCTCCTCTCATGAATTCAGGTCTTTGATTGGCAAAGGACACTTTTATGATGTTGCCTCGAATTCTTTTCCATCAAACCAGTCTTTATAATTCCCATGTCTATTCTTTTTTTTATCAGTATTCAAACAGATAGAAAAATCCCTGACTAGTCATGTGACTAGCATTTAGTGGAGTGCTATAACCAGGACCTAGTTGTTTAATTCCTACCAGAGTACATTTACATTGCCTTCTTTATGGGCAGCGGCAGACCCATTGCAATGATACGGCACATTTTAGAAACATACATGTCAAATGATGACTTGGATATTCTTAAGATAACAGACAAAACTAACTTTCCACAAAACTGTGGAACAGAAGTTTGTTTTCTTTGCCCATGCATTCACCTCTCACTTTTCCTGAGAGCAGGGCTTAGGCACTTAATGCTTTCAGATTGTTCAGTATCTCTACCATGGGTCTCCCCATTCTAGCCTGCTCCCTAGTGTTCAGAATCTTTTCAGATCCTATTTTCTACTATCAAAGTTTCTGTAGCTTTTTTAAAATTATTTTTTATTTTAAAAATCAAAACAGAAAAAAGGATAGAAATGATTTAGAATTTCAAAGAAATAGTAGGAAATTAGCACCAGTTAATATATTGCATATCGTCATCTTAGAAGCAGTTGTTCAGGTTACAAGAACTAGGCACAAAAATGATCAAACTGTCTACCTTTTGATCATTAATATTGCAGTTTTTAGTTGCTTGCTGGATTCACACCTTACTTCTCTGAGTCCTAAATTTCTTACCAAATAACAGGGATAATAATATGTCCTTCTGATGGGCTTTCCTTTACAGGTGATTTGTTTCTTTTCTGTATCAGCTTGCTCTTGATTAGGAAGAATCAACATAGTGAAAATGGTCATGCTACCCAAATTGTTATACAGATTTAATGCAACTCAAATCAAAATACCATTAGCATACCCCACAGATCTAGAGAAAACATTTCTAAAATTCATTTGCAACCAGAAGAGACCTAGAATAGCAAAAACAATTCTGGGCAACAAAGGCAAGGCAGGGAACAACATGATCCCTTATTTGAAATTATACTACAGGGTTACTGTGATAAAAACAGCAAGATACTGGCAAAAACAGACCTGAGGATCAATGGAACAGATAAGAAGATGCAGAAACAACTTCAAACACGTGCAGTCACTTTTAGAACAGATCAGAAGTTGCAGAAACAGCTCCAAACATAGTCAGCAGCCTTGTGTTTGACAAAGGCACCAAACACATTCACTGGAAGAAAGATAGCCTCTTTGATAAATGGTGCTGAAAAAACAGACTTTCCACATTCCATATCTCCCACCATGCACTAAACTAAAAATGGATCAAAGATATAAATATTAAAACAGAAACACGAAATCTGTTGGAAGATAGAATAGGTAGAACACTTGAGGACATAAGTATGGGTAAAGACTTCGTGAACAAAATCCTGATTGCATGGAAAATACTACAAATAACGACTTGGATCTCCTCTTATTAAACAAAGTTTTTCACAGTAAAAGAAATCAACAGGGTTAAGAGACAACCCACAGAAGGGGAAAAATTTTAGCCAGCTGTTTCTCAGACAAAGGACTATTATTTAAAATATATAAAGAACTCAAAAAAAACCAGGCCCTCCCAAATTAAAAATCCCATTAAAAAATGGGCATCTGAAATGAATAGACACTTCTCAGATGAAACAGTATAAATGACAGATAAATATATGAAAAACTGCTGAACATCACTAGTTATCTGATAGATGCAAGTTAAGACAATGCTGAGATTCCATTTCTCTCCATAAAGAATGGCTATTATCAAGAACTCAGCAAAATTAACAAAGGCTAGCAGGGCTGTGGGAAAAAGGAATTTTTCTCCACTTCTGGTGGGAGCATAGACTGATGCAAGCACTGTGGAGATTTCCTCAAAAAACTAAAACTAGAGGTTCCATTTGACCCAGTTGTTCTTCCTGAAAGAATGAAGAGCATTATACCACAGTGATGTATGTACACTCATGTTTATTGCAGCATAGTTTGTGACAGCTAAATCTTGGAAACAGCTCAGATCCTTATCAGCTTATGAGTGTATAAATGTGTAGCTTTTTAAAAATATGTACAGTGGCATACTACTCAGCCATAAGGAAGGATAAATTTGAGACATTTTTAGGCAAATTGATGCACCTTTCGATAATACACTTCTTTTTGTCTTCTCAATATAGGGTTTCACTATGTAGTGCAGGCTTGCCTTGAACTCACTTTATATCCCAGGCTGGCCTCAAACTTACAGCGATCACAGCAATTTTCCTTCCTCAGTCTCCCGCATGCAGTAATTATAGGCATATGCCATCACTCCCAGCCAAGACCATAATTTTAAGTGGAATAAATCAGACTCACATGTAAATATCAGATGATTTGTCTGGGATGAAAAACTTAAAGTGTACATAGACCGACATGTAAAATAGATATTGTGAAATAGAAAGAAAATGTTCAAATGGGAATGAGAACTAGGGAGTGGGGATGTGGAAAGGAAGAAAGGGAAAAGAAAGAAGAGAAAAAGATGAAAATGAAGCTTTTGTAAATGAGGCGAAGGAGAATGGGAAAAAAGAATCAAGGTAAATTACTTACAGGTACAAATTCCATATGATGAATGTGATCATTATGTGTATCTAAAATGTACTAATAAATTTAATTATAAAAAAGGGGCCAAACATGTTCACTGGAAGAAAGATAGCCTCTTTGATAAATGGGGTTGGAAAAACTAGTTTTCCACATGTGGAAGACTAAAACTAGACCATGTCTATCACCATGAACTAAACTAAAATCAAAATGGATCAAAGATCTGAACAGTAAAACAGAAACATTCAATCTTCTGGAAAAGAAAATAGCTAGAACTCTTGAAGACATAGGCATAGGCAAAGGCTTCATGAACAAAACCCTGATGGCATGGAAAATACTACAAAGAATCAACTACTGGAATCTCATCTTATTAAAATCTTTTGAACAGCAAAAGAAATCACCAACAAAGTGAAAAGACAACCCACATAATGGGAAAAAAGTCTTAGCCAGTTGTTCTTCAGACAAATGACTAATATCTAGAATATGTAAAGAATTGAAAAATATCAGACACTTCCCAAATTTAAAAACCCAATTCATAAATGGGCATCTGAAAGGAATAGATACTTCTCAAAAGAAGTAAAAACAGCAAAATAAATGAAAAAATGCTCAACATTACTGATCATTTGAGAGATGCATATTAAAACAATGTTGAGATTCCATCTCACTCTAGAAAGAATTGCTATTATCAAGAAATCGGCCAATATCAAACGCTGGGGAGGCTGTGAGAAAACAGTAACTCTTTTCCACTGTTTGTGGTAGTGCAATCACTGTAGCAATCACTGTGAAAATCAGTGTAGAGATTTCTCAAAAATTAGGACTAGAGGTCCCACTTGATCCAGCTAGTCTCCTTTTTGGTATCTTCCCAAAAGAATTAAAAGCATCTACCACAGCAATACATGCACACGCATGTTTATAGCAGCACAATTTGTAACAGCTAAATCTTGGAAACAACCCAAATACCCATCAAAAGATAAATGGTTAAAAAAAAGATGTGACTTTTTTTTTTAAATGGAGTACTACTCAGTCAAAAGGATAAACTTGAGACATTTATAGCTAAATGGACGGACCTTGAGATCATACTTTAAGTGAAGTAAATTGGACATGTGTGTAAATGTATTGTCTCTGTGGTGTGAGAAACTGAAAGTGTAAATTAGAACCACAATGTATAATAGATATTGTGAAATAGGAAGAAATTGTTCAAAAGAAATGGAGATTGGGGTGGAGGAAGGAGGAAGGAAAAAGAAAAAAATGAGAAAAAAAAGGATAAAATGGGAGCAAAGTTTGAAAATGAGGGAGAAAGGAGTTGAAGGGAGGGGAGGGAAATGGGGGAAAAAGTGGAACTAAGATATGTCATATACAGGTACAAGTTCCCTATGATGAAAGTGATCATTATGTATATCTAAATCGTACCAATAAACTTAATTAAAAAATGTATCCTTCTTACTTATGTCATTCGTGTGATATGAATATAAAGAGGCACGCTGGGTAGGTATAAAGCATTTTCTAAATGTGATGGTGTTAGGTTTTTTTTTTGTGAGAAATAGTTTAATATACCAAACAAATCCCTCTAAGGTCCTAAAGCCTTAAATAATTGTTTTGATTAGTTCTTATGGTGGGAATTTAAAGGCTTTTGGCAGATCTGTGAGGCTCAGATTTGATTCAGGATTGGGAGGAAGTTTTTAGGACTTCACTGTTTACATTGTAGTGTGGCTCTCCCTAACCCTTTACTGATCCTAGGCAACTACTACTTCTGCAAAGTCACAAATTGATAAGCACTACAGTATCTTGTAATAACTAGTTTGACTTAAAATGATTTGAACTCATCCAAGTTAGATAGAATTCATCTGGTTCACTTCCAAAAAGTTTTACACTATAGTTCTTCCACCTTATAGATCAGTAGATAACAGCTCTCTGCTGTACTAATGTTGAATTTGGCAAAGTGTTCTTTTGCCTGCTGTCATTCCACGACTAGGGAAATGATGCCAGTGAGGTGAAAGGTGAGGGTTAACTAGTGCACGGAAGCCTGCATTTGAGAAAGCTGGAGCCAAACAGGAGTGTGTACTGTTCATGTGAAATCTTGCCCCGTTGTGTTATTACCGAGGTCCCTTTGTCAAAATATGTCAACAAGTGCCTTTTGGAAAGTTGCGAGATACAGATTGTTGTCTTTTCAGGCATTTTCCTGACAGAATTGTCATTCTTGAAAATAACAGAGAACAGATTGAAACTAAGATTATAGGGTTAAACAGCCTTCGCCTCTCTCTGACTAGGGACAGCCTAAGCAATGTCCAGAAGCTGAATTTGCTCTCAGTCATTATGAAAATTGAAAGTAATGCATTACAATTAAGAGTTTGAAAACAACCTTTAATTTAGATTCCATAAAATATTGATGGGTTGGGAGGGTATGATATTGAGGTCTCATGGGGTCTGTATTAAAGATGAGCAGAGGCTTTTAAAGCTTTTTTCTAGTTTAAATGTGGTCTGATGGCCCTGGCAATCTGAAGGCAATGAGATTGGTTGATTGCTACAGGTCCTGCTAAATGTGGTAGTAAACATCTTCGTAGCAAGTTTTACTGCTTGGAGAGGCTAGATAAGGTAGCCTGTGTGTACATGCAGTTTACAAATAAAGGGGCAAGAGGAATTCAGTCTAAAAAATAGGGATATTCTGAAAAAACCAAGGATGTTAAAAGAGAAATAGAAAAAGAAAACTGGTCTTACTTGAAATGTAAAGACAGAAAGAATTTCCCAAATGTCAAGATAGAGTGCAGATGGAAAAAATTGAGTGTTATCTTGAAATTTCCAACTTAAAGAATTCCTATCTTGTAAAACAATAGAAGAAATCCGAGAACTTAAGAAATTGTCCCTGACTTAGAAGAGACACAGGTAGAAGGGAAGACAGGACACTGTGGTGTAGAAAGTATCATGTTGTAAGGGGCACAGAACCTTCACTGAATAAAGAGAGGAAATGAAGACCAATATCTTTTGTCAAAATTGCCTATGACTTTGGCTTCCTTTCTGTTACTTTTAGACTTTTAGATTGCTGAATTTGAAACTAAGCTATGTGTGTTTGGGGGTGTTAGTGTGATATTTATAGGTATTTAATGGTGTATGGTGTGTTCAGGGACATGGCAAAAAGAGCGTTAGCAATATCTAAAATCCTGCTACCCTGAGATAACCACTTCTGGATTTACTTTCATGTGGCTGATTTTGTGTATATATTCATATGTAATTTTCGCAAGCGATATCATAGTCTAATGCTTTCTTTATTGATAAGTACACATTTTGGGGAATTGAATCTCCTCTCTTCTCTTTTTTTTTCTTATACCTTCTCAAGATAATGTAACTTAGCAGCCTGGTATATATCATTCTATGCAGTTCTCTAGTTTCACTTTGTGAAATCCAGGCTTCTTGGGAATTATTTTACAAAATGGTTTATTATTTTATACTTTTTCTGTATCTTCTCTTCACTAACCAATACTTGGTGGAGTTGGTGACACTTTCACAGTTCTCTTAGTGGTTAGCATAGCAATTCATGGCATGAATGTGCCATGGTTATTCAATCATTTCCATAGTGATGGCTGTTCACTGTATTTCTAGATTGTTGCCATCATCTCTGATGCTGCAGCAATTATTCTCATATTAAAATAATTAAATTGCAGTTTTATAGGTCAGAAATTGTTAACTATAAACAAAAATGTATGATACTAGCTTGTATAAAATGAATCACCTGCAATAGAAATCAAGTTTGAGTTTGCAAAAAATAAAATCAGCAATTTTTGATTCAGCCTTAAACTATTCTGAAGTGCAGGAAAAAAGAATAGACAAAAATAAGAAAATCAATAATAAATATCATGGGCCAGTGAAGCAGAACCAACACAGAACCAATCTATGGATCTCAAGAATAAATATAACAGACATAATATTAGGAGAAAACATGTCCAAAGTTAAATAGCTGAATCTCTAGATGAAAAGGGATTACCTAGTATCAGCTAAACTAAAAAGATGTGATACACAGCTGTATAATCCTGATGATGTTTTGAATTTCAAGAATAGAGAAAAAATTTTCAGAATTGCGTAAAAAACAAAAAAAAAAAAAACAATAAAAACAAAAATGGGTTACTTTTAAAGAAAAAAAGATGGTATTAGGAGCTTCTGTAATATTAAATATTATAAGATAATAGAGTAGCATTTATTTTTTCTGGTAGAAAAAATATTTTGACCAAAGAATTTTCTACTATGACAGTGCAACCTAAAATACTTTCAGAACTCCAGGAGTTCAGAAGTTATCCTCTACAGAACTCCTAGAAAAAAGAGCAGGGAACAACTAAAAATAACTGGAGATCAAAAAATTAAGAATTTAGAATACAGACTATGGTATAAAAAGATTGATTTTTGTATCATATTCATTTAAATATAAAATTATTTTGAATGTTGTAAGTAAAGTTATAAAAAAAGCAAATATCATTTATAATCCTTGAGAGAGTAAGCAATGTGTTTTAAACATAGAAAGCACAAAACTAATCTAAAATTCCCTACTATGCCATCATTATCTGGTAGGTATGGTGATGGTGTACAGAAGCATGGGATCTATAAAAAGATATAGTTTCAAAGAGAAAACAATAATTCAGTTACTCTCAATTTAGGGATAACTTCTTGCAGAACTGAAATTATAAAAATATACTTTCTAAAAGCAGGAAAAATATATGAGAGAGAGAGAGAGAGAGAGCAACTCAAAAATAGCAACAGAAGACCAATCAAGGCCAATAAATGTGTATGGGTTAAACAATCCTATTATAAGGTAAAGATTCTAAGACAGAATTAGAAAATAAGGTTGAGCTGTAATTTGTGGTTTATAAAAGACAATCAGAAAATGACTCTTAAAAGTGAAAGGAGAGGAAGTGTGTGCCCCACTGCCCCTAGCCCATATTGCCTTTTGGGCACAGCACCAGACCTAGGAGGGGTTGGGAGCATGTACCTTACCTACAACCAATACACCTACCCACCAGATACCCCTGCTAGACCCAGGAGGACCCGGTAACTGCATGCCCCATGGGCTCCACCTGTAGTCCCTGGATTCTTCACAACATAGGGCAACAGAGTTGACAACCAGCAGTCTGACCTGATCAAAGAAGAGAGTTACATACAGAAGGAGAGTTTCAATTCCTGACGGAAGTCATATCATGCCACAGAGACCTGGTGAGAGACAGCCTTGGCAAATAGACTTGGAGAAGGTGAGAGCTAAATAGGGGCCTCCAAGAATTCCCTGGGAGGCCTAGGCTCAGACCAGGAAGATCTTGGGTCTGTATTCTGTTGTGGGAGGCCAGATTCAGTAGAAGTAATTTTCATAGAGGTTGGCAGTCCCAAAGAAGAATCTACATAGTGTAGGGATATATTTGAGCTCTGACACTGCTGTCAAATCTGGAAGAAATCAGTGCTCTGAATTACTATAGGTTAATATAAGGGGGTTACTAACTGTCTCCCCTAAAATCAAAGTCCTTTTTCATTAGTAAAGGGCTGTCATGAACAGTTCAGAGGGTTTGTCAATACTCTACCCAGTTGACATTTGCTGCCACTGTTGTTGCTGAATTTATTACCATAGACGAGGTAATGTAGTAGTGGCTAGCACTTGGTTTTCTTTTTTTCTTTTTCTTATTTCTTGGTACAGGGGATTGAACTCGCAACCTTGCACCTGCCAGGCAGGCACTTTCACCACTGAGCTAAATCCCCAGCCCTATTTTTTGAGACAGGGTCTCACTATGCAGTTCAGACTGGCCTTGAACTCACTTTGTAGCCCAGACTGGTCTCAAACTCACAATGATCCTCCTGCCTCAGCCTCCCGAGTGCTGGGATTAAAGGCGTGCACCGCCACGCTTGGCTAGCAGTTGGTTTTCTATCTGTACCAATACCTGGATTGCCCTGGGAAGGGGTATTATAAACAGTATCGTAGTTTGCTCCCAGAGAATGGGCACTGGGCCAAAGAATTTGATATCCGCAGCACAATGAACATATAAGCAAACAAACAAAACCAAACCTCAGAAATATGAAAAGACAAAACAACAAAAAGTCTCCAAAAACTCCCAATTTCCAATTCCCCCAAAATTAGTACAGGGGAAAGTGAGGGAGAGGAAATCATGAGCTACACAGCAACTAGGTCTGAAATGGTACCAGGGGTAAAACAGTTCTATACGGTGTTTGACAAATTTAAAGAGTTGATAACAAATCACATAATGATCAGCAAGTCTAGAGGACACTAATAAACAGCTAGTGGAGCTAAAAGATAGAGAGATACAACAAATGAATGTGGACCATAGAAAAGAACGGGAGTCTATAAGAAAGTTCAAATAGAAATCCAGGTAGTTAAAAACACCACTGAATGTATGGGTAGCAGAGGCAACCAATGTGAAGGCAGAGTGTCAGACCTAGAGGCTATGACTGTGGCCAGTGAGCAATGAAGAGATACCCTAAGACAACAAGGAAACAGGAAAACTGGATCCAACAGCTCATAGATGACTCCAGGAGGATGAATATAGGAGTAACTGGAATTGGTGAAAAATCTGAAAATAGCACAAAGGGCACAAAAATCCTGTTTACATAGTTGGCAGAAAGTTTTCCGGACATAGAAAAAGAATTTAACATACAAATGATCAAAACATGTAGAACCTTGAATAGGCATGATCAGAAAAAAAGAAGAAAAAACTCCACACCATGTAATAACTAAAATACCAGAAATACAACACAAGAACAGACTCTTAAAAGCTTCTAGATAAAAGCAACAAATCACTTACAAAGGAAAATACACTAGTATTGCAACAGATTTCTCAACACCAACCTTAAATGCAAGGAGAGCATGGAATGAAGTGTCACAAACTCTTAAAGTACACAACTTACAGTCCAGACTGTTATATCCTGCACAATTATTTTTCAAAATTGATGGAGAGTTAAGATACTTCAATAATTAAAAAAATCTCTAAAGAAATTTATGACCTCCAAACCAACATTCCAAAAAATTATCCAGAATATTCTAGAAAGAGACAATGAAGCTAAGAATGTCAAAATGCCCTATAAAATGAATACACCAAGTAAGGATAACAATTAAGTAGAAAGAAAGCAAAACAGCAAGAGGAAATGAATACAATGATAGGAATAAATTAATACCTGCCAATTTTAAATCTCAGTGTAAATGGATTCAACTCCTCAATTCAAAAGCACAAATTAGCAGACTGTCTCAAGAAACAAATCCAGTGGTGTGCTGTATACAAAAAACACATTTAGCACAAAAAGAAATTAATAGACTAAATATCAAAGAATAAAAGACAATGTTCCATGTAATGGGAATCCAAAAACAAGCAGAAGTAACTATCCTATTTTCAAACAAAGTGGATTTTAAGACAAAGTTGATCAAAAGAGGAAAAGAATGACATTACATATTGGTCAGTGGAACTATTCAGCAGGAAAAGATACTAATTACAAACATTTACACATCAAGCCATTTTGCAGCCAACTTTATAAAACAAAGTCTAATGGACATAAAAGATCAGATGAAGATTATTAGAATTATAATGGGGAAATCACAATACCCAATATCACGAATAGAGCAACTAAACAAAAAATTAACAAAGAAATATCTGAGTCAAATAAAATCTTTAAACAAGTACATAATAAATAAATACAGTGTTCTACCCCCCCAAAAAAAAACCAGAATACATATTCTTTTTAGCTGCACATGGTACTTTGGCCACATACTAGTGAATGAAGCATGCCTACGAAAATGCAAAAAAATTCAAAATTTTACCTTGCCAAACAACAACAACAACAACAACAACAACAACAATTACCATGCATATTATCAGGTCACACTGCAATGAAACTAGAAATCAAGAGCAGAAGAAACCACAGAAACTGTGTAAAGATTTGGAAATTGAACAAGACACTCTTGAATAATCTATAGGTCACAGAGGAAATTAAGGACAGATCCTAGAATGAAATGATTATGCCTATACAGTATACCAGAATGTATGGGACACAGCGAAAGCAGTCCCATGAGGGAAGTTTATAGTAGTGATGCCCACTCCAGAAAAATAGAGCAATCCTGAATAAATAACCTAAAAATGCATCACAAGGTCCTAGAAAGAGGAGAACAACCTAAACCCAAAGCTTATACTGGGAAGGAAATTATAAAGATCAGAGCAAAAATTAATGAAATGGAGACTAAAAAATCAATACAAAGAATCAATGAATTGAAGAGCTGGTTTGTTGAAAGAATAAGTAAAATAGGCAAACCCTTAGCCAATCTTAGCAGAAAAAAAAGGAAAGAAAAAACAAAAATTACTGTAATTAGAAATAAAACATGTAAAATCACAATAGAAACTGCCAAAACTAAGAAAATGATTTGCAACTTCACAAACACATAGGTCAATCGATTGGAGAACTGAGAAGACAAGGATAGATTACTAGATATGAGTAAGTTGTCAAAACCAAATCAGGAAGACTTATAGATCTTGAACAATCCAACATGAAGCAATGAATTTGAAGTTGTAATAAATACTACCAACTTTTAAAAACCCAGGACCTGATGAATTCACAGTCAAATTCTGCAGTAACTTCAGGGAAGACATAACACCAATACTCCTCAAACTTTTTAATGAAATTGAGATGTAAGGAGTACTTTCAAAATCATTCCCAGAAGCTAACATAATCTTGCACCCAATACCAGACAAGGTTCTAACCAAAAACCAGAACTATAGACTAATTTCTCTGATGAAAATTGGTGCAAAAACCATTAATAAGACACTGACAAATAGCATGCAACAAATCATCAAAAAGATTATATACTCTTAAGTAGACTTTATCCCAGGGATGCAAGGATTGTTGAACACACACAAATCAATAAGTGTAATTCATCACATAAACAAAATCAAGGACAAAAATCACATGATCATCTCAATAGATGCAGAAAAAGCCTTTGCAAATTTCAACATCCAATAGTTAAAGAAGGTCATCATTTCAACATGATAAAAGCTATTTATGACCAATCTACTGCCAATATCATATTAAGTGGGAAAAAGACGAAAGCTTTCCCTTTAAAACAAAACAAGACAAATATGTCTGTCTATTATTGCTACTCCTTTTCAACATAAAACTCAAAATATTATTCAGATCAATCAGGCAAGAGAAAGAAATAAAAGGGATACATATAGAAAATGACAAAACCAAAATATTGTTATTTGTAGATGACATGATCCTTTACTTAGGAAATGTGAAAAATTCTGCTGAAAGACTAGAATTGATAACCACACTTAGCAGTATAGCAGGATACAAAATAAACACACAGGAATCAATAGCATTCTTATACACTAATAATAAACTCACTGAAAAAGCGATAGGAAAACCATACCATTCATAATATCATCAAAAATTTAAATATTTAGGTATTAACATTAATAAGGAAGTAAAAGACCTCTACAATGAAAATTACATCAGACTGAAAAAAAATCGAGGAGAACATCAGCAAATAGAAAAATACCACCTGTACATGGATAGGCAGAACTAATGTAATCAAAATGGCTATACTTCCAAAACTGATACACAGGTTTAACACAATCCCAATCAAAATACCACCATCATTTCTCACAAAGCTAGGAAAAATAATCATAAAAATTATGCAGAACAATAAGAGATCTAGAATAGCAAAGAAAATCCTGGGTAACTAAGGCAAAGTAGGTAGCATCACAATTCTGAACTCAAAATTGCATTACAAAGCTACAGGAATAAAAACAACATGGTACAGGCACAAACACAGGCACCAGGATCAATGGCATAGAATAGAAGAAACAGAAACAACCCCCAGCACATACAGCTCTTTGAACTGTGACAAAGGACTCAAAAACATACTCTGGAAGTAATAAAGCTCTCTAATAAATGACGCTGATCCTCATGGAGAAGATTGAACTTAGACTCATATACTTCATTATGTAGTAAACTAAAATCAAAATGAATCAAAGATCTAAATGTCAAAATAGAAACACTTAACCTGCTGAAAGATAAAATAGGTAAAACTCTTAAAGTCACAGGAACAGACAAGAACTTTTAGAACAGAATGCAGGTTGTACAGGAAATAGTACTGAGATGCAGCAAATGGGATCATATCAAATTAAAAAGCTTCTGCACAACCAAAGACACAACAATGTGAAAAGACAATCTAAAGAATGGAAAAAATTGTCAGTTATTCCTTAGACAGAGGACCGACATCAAGACTATCCAAAGAACTAAAAAAAAAAAAAAATTTAGATTTCCCAAATAAAAGACCCAATCAAAAAATTGCAACCAAAATGAATAGGTACTTCTTAGAAGAAGTACAAATGGCCCATAAATACATGAAAAAAAATGTTCAGTATTGCTGGCAATTACAGAAATGCAAATTAAAATAGTGAGTTTCCATCATACCCCAGAAAGAATCTCCATTCTCAAGAAACCAAACGATAACAAATGATTGAAAAAGGAATCCTTTTACATTGTTGGTGGGAATGTAAAAGAATCCAACCACTGTAGAAATCATTATGGTGATTCCTCAAAAAACTAAAACTAGCAATTCTGGGCATCTTCCTGAAAGTGTTAAATAGATAATACTACAGTAATACATGCATACACATGTTTGAAGCAGCATAGTTTATAATAGCTAAATTTTAGAAGCAGTCTCTATGTCCATCAACAGATAAATGGCTAAAGAAAACATACGCATATACAGTGGAGTACTACTCTGCCATAAAGAATGATAAACTTGATTCATTTGTAAGAAGATGGATGCACCTTGAGATTGCAATGTTAAGTCAATCTGACACATGTACAAGCTTAAATATTGCATAATATCCTTTATATGAGAAATCCAAAATCTATAAAGACCAAAATAAAAGATAGGTAATAGGAAGTTGGGAGATCTTTGTTAAAAGGGAAGGGGTTCAAGAGGTGGAAGGCAGGAAAGAAAGGGAAACGCAAGGGGTATAAAAGGAATTAAGATGTACTATGTACATCTACCAACCCCACACAAGGAATGTAAATATTATGTGCTGCAACCATGTACTATTAACAACAGAAAAATAACTTAATATAAATAATTACTGCCAAATACAAGAAGAAATTGATAGAGGCTGATCATTAAAGGAAAATATATCTTTTTCTCTATGATAAGAAAAGTAAAATATATAAAGCCAAATAAAAAGATATGTTTATTTCAATTAATAAAATTCAATTACTTCATATCAAGTTCTTTAATGAAGTATATCTTATTTGGTAGTGATTGTGAGACACTAAAAATGTAATCATATATTGCCCACAACATAGACCCTAATTCCAAATACCAGTGATGAGCTATCATTCTGTTGTATTTGCAGTTAATGATTAATTTGCAGTTATACAAAGGTAAACTTTTGTCATAGGAAATTTAGAATACTTTTTGAAATAATTCTTGGGAAGAAAACAAAAGCTAGAATACTTAGAAAACTAAAAATCAGAATACACCACATGTCCAAACCTAAGAGATATTGCTGATCTTTAAGCAGAGGAAAATGCACAACTGTATAAAGATTTTCTTCTTAAATGTTCGACTTTGAAAGTTAGAGTAACAGTATAAGGAAAACATGAAGGAATTAATACAACAAGAGGCATTATATGTTTGTGGTGCATAACCTCAGAGTTGGTACATGCGTATAACATATCTTAATTCTTTATTCATGTCCTTTGCATCCCTTCCCTTTCCCTTCCTCCATCTCTTGGTCCCCTTTCCTGTTGCAAACTATCTATGTCCATACAAGAAACACAAAAAGTAATTAAAGATCCAGATACAAGTTGGATAGTAGGAAATAGAGAAACAGATATTTTGCAAAAGGATTTAATATTGTGTGGTTTCTCTTACGTAAGAACTCAAAATGTAAATAAAGAATATTTTATTTTTTCTGAAGATCTGGTAAGCAGATGTTACTTTACATTCTTCTAGTGTCTAATATTGCTCTGGAGCCTTATCAGTGTCACTTTCTTTCCTCTTTTTTTCTTTCTTTGGTTAGATGCCTAAAATATTGTTTACCTTGAAATCTAGTTATTTCACTAAAAAATAGTTTAGTGTTATTCCATATAAATTTCGTTGACTTGTGTTTTTTTTCAATCTGCACATTTGGTTTTGTTGTTTGATCAATTTTGGGGAGATTCAGCCTACTTTTGCTGTATTCTTTATGTTCTTCAGTTATTTTTATATTGTATCTCCTTTCTTTATTTGTCTACTTTTATATTTATTATGTTATTTTGAACCTTTAAAAAAACTCTATAATCATTAATATTTTTGGTTTAGGTTTGTGGAATCCTGTGCACCAAGTATGTTGTATTGGGGTTTCCTTGGTATCAGTTTTTTATGACATTTTTTAAAATCTAGTTTTAATTTCTTCTTTGATTGTCACTTAGTTTAAGTAAGCAGTATCATTCTTACTCATATTAGTTCATAACATTAATCTGTTACATGAAATATAACTTATCAATTACTTTTCTTCTTTTTTTCTCAGTCTTGAGAATCAAACTTGACCTCATGAATGCTGTGCAAGTGCTCTACCACTGAGCTACATTCCAGTCCCTTAAATTTTTTATTGAAGGTATATTTATTTCCCCTATAAAACTTTCTCTAACTCCCAAATGCAATTCTTATAATTACCTTCCTGATGATAGTACTTGGCACACAGTTTGGAAAATTCTTCTGGAAACTACGTTCTATGCTTGGGAAGTCAGAAACTGTTTTAATTATTCTTGTTCAAAGATGCATCCCCAGCATCTGGCCTGTAAGAACCCTGCTGTTCATGCTCTAAATTTCCTGGGAGGATTTTAAGAAGTTCATCACCAGAAGGAACACAATCTTTTGAGTTACTAATTATGAACATGCATTGAATCCTTAGGGTGATGCACTTTTTTCCCTAGTTGTTCAGCTGTTTGACTTAGAGTTGAGTCAGATGAACACTCAAGGAGCACATTGTTTTCCCTAATGTTCTTCCATCTTCCTCTTTCTACACTTTTGTCCATCACCAAGTATCTGGCTTTCTCCAGTGTTCAGAGTCAGATTTTTTTTGAGACTTGTATCAGGGAGGGTTGAGAAAGGCTTCATAGAATAGTTGATGGCTTACAGTTTTCCTTGAGAATGGGCTTAAATCTATCATTCTCTTTTATTTCATAACACATTTTTTCATCCCTTATCCCTCCTTCTGTGTCTTGTTCCTCTTCCCATTTGATAAAGATCTCTACTTTTTATTACTTACCTTTTATTTTGCTCTTTATTTAAGCTAGTCCCCATTGAGGTATTTTCGCAAAAGAGGTAGAGGCATCATATTACATTGTTACGTGCATACCCATATTCATAATAGTACAGTTTTAATAGCTAAATCTGGGACACAGCCAATATGCCAAATCAATAAATGGATGAATAAGAAAATTCAGTATTTGTATACAATGGAGAACTATTCTATAATAAAAAAGTTAAAATTGAGGCATTTGTTGGTAAATATATACACCCTGAGATCATAATATTAAATGAAATAAATCAGGCAGACAAGTTTAAATATCATTTGTTTTTGAGTGGTGCATCTATATAAAATATTTTTCTCTTATTAATATTGATTGACCGTTATTTTGCTAAGAAACACTCTCCCTACTAGAGATGTTAATAAAGAAGATATGGAGCTGAACAATGAAAATTATGCTCTGTTAGTTTTATGGAGTACTCGGCAATTTTTTTTTAGTGAAACAATGTATTCTGTAACTGGGGTTAATGCTTTTTTCTATACAAGCGTACCTCAGAGGTATGGTGAATTCAGCTTCAGGTCATCACAATGCAGTAGACATCACAATAAAGTGAGTCACATGAATGATTTGGTTTCCTAACATATAAAAGAGTTGTGTTTATAATATACTGCAGTCCATTAAATGTGTAATAGCATTATATCTAAAAACCAACGTGCATAACTTAATTAAAATACAATGCATTGCTAAAAAATACTAAGTCTTCTAAGTTGTTGAAAACTATCACTGTCAGACTTACTTAGTGCAGTTTTGCCACAAACCTTCAGTTTATATAAAAAAAAAGATATCTGAAAAGTGCACTAAAATGAGGTATGCTTCTTTGTGTTCATGAATACATGCTTTTCAAATGTTCTCCTTTGTTGTATAAAAAATTAAAGTAAGAAGCTATCTGAAATTTCTTTTGAATCTTAAAAGCTAAAAATTATAGAAAAGAAATTTAAATGGTTTTTATTGTTATTTTTTCAACAGCTTTTACGGCATGTCTTGAGAGACTGAAAGAAGCTTCTTTCCAAAAAGATCCTTCTATTTTCTTTTCTATTTTTATAAAATATAATAAAATATATATTTTTTTAAAAATAGTAAAAGAATAAGCATAGTCAACACACTGTGTATTGTTATCTTCAAAGTAGTTACTCAAGAGTAGAAGACATCAACAAAAAGATTCTTTTGTAAAAAAGAAGCAAACACAATAGCAGTAAACTTTCTTTTCAATGAACTAAGAGATAAAAGTAGTATAAATGAAACAAATTAGCATGTATATTAAAATAGTCTTTGAAACAATGAAATAGGTAATTTGGGGAACCACTTGAACCTCTCCACACTTTCCATTTATTTATCTTCCATTCTGCTCCTCATTTACATACATATATTTCGAGTCGCTCATGTAAGAGAAACCACGAGATATTTAAGGGCTTGTGTCTGACTTAGTTCACCTAACATTGTGCTTTCAGTTCATACTTGCCTATGGACCTACATTTTCACTCTTCTTTTAAGGCATTTGAATGATTACCTGGGATTAGCTCAGGTCATTTCACAGACAAATATTGGGGTGCAGCAATCTATTGAGTTCATTTGGGTGGTTCCTTATCTGCACTGCTTCTTTATTTAGCGAAGTCCCTTGTGCAAGACTGAAAAGGAAAAAAATCTAGAGGCTAGACTGGCATGAAGACCCTATATTTCATCAATTATCAAAGGCTTTCTAATTTTTACCTTTGGTCTTCCCTAAGTTTGTGTTTTTCATGGAGTTATCCATATTGTTCAGGGAAGCTTTGCATAGGTGATGAAAAGATACAAACATTCATAATTCTTTATTTTTTTCAACTCTGTTTGGAGAACCTTTAATTGTGATTTCCAACATTCATGGGTTTTTTCAAATGGAATATGTTCTTCCCAACTTCTATAAATACCAATTTTTTTTTTAGGATCTTGATCAACTCTCATCATTTCTGTGAAGCCTTCCATGATTCCTTAGCATTGTTTTGAGTTCTGAACCTGATTGAATTTGAACTCAAGAATTGTTATTATAAGGATTGTGACATTAGACAAGTTACTTAAAATCTTTGTGTCTCAGCATCTTCACCTGCAAGATGAGAATAAAATGCCTACTTGAGCAACTTGGCTTTTGTGTGGCTAATGAGAATTAACACATGTAAAATGCTGTGAACAATATTTGGCGCATAGAACAGTGTTTGCTTAGTAATTATTAGATATTTTTCTTATTACTTCTAATGTGACCTATAAAATGCACTTTAATATATTTTATTTGTATTTTGTGGCTTAACAATCTTTTTAAGTGACCTTGAATTAATGTGGTATAGTGAAAAAATACAAATTCTGGATCCAGTTGCCTAAGTTTGAGTTTCAGTTTTACAATTTGCTAGTCCTCTAATTTTTTGGGGGGAGAGTACCAGGAACTGAACTCAGGACCTTGCGCTTTCCAGGCTGACACTTGTGCCACTGAGCTATATTCCTGCCCCTAGTCCTCTGATCTTGCACAAGTGACTCACTTAACCTTATTTAGTCTTGATTTCATTACTGTGTAATAAAGTTAATGCTATCATTGCACTACATAGTCTTAGTGAGGGTTAAATGAGATGGTAGCTTTAGAGTATCACAGTAGACAGGCACACAGTAGATACCCCATAAAAGATGTTATTGTTTTACATTTTATTATTCATAGTGCCTATTCCCAGATTGGACACTAATATATTTGCTAAATGGACTAAAAGTGAAACTTTCGGCTTTTTTATACATCCATCTTTTATGTTATTCAGAAACAAAATGAACTAGAAAGGGATAACTGTATCTTTGAACTCTTTTTTTGTGGGGGGCTGAATGAAAACTTTTGTTTTTCTCTGTTCTTTTTTATTAGCACACATTTGGAGTACATAATGATTACAATCATTATTGGGAGTTGGTATGTGTACATATCATATCTGAATTTATAATTTTAACTCTAGGCTCAGTATCTCTCTTACTCAGCAAGCTGCCCCTTTTTGTTGTATTACATCTGGAAATGTTAATGCTCCTGAGTAATACAAGTACCTATCATTTGCTGATTTCTTACTATGTGTTATGTGTGTGCCAAATGCTTAGCATAAATTATCCCTAGCCTTATTCCACATAGTGCTGCATTCTCTCCCCAAGTATTTTTACCCATTATCTTGGCTTCAAAAATAGCATATATGTTGATGACTCTTCAACATTAACATGAGCTCCATCATTAAGCTCAATAGATATCCATATATTTAACTGTAAACTTGACACCTGGATTTGTATATTCTATTGGAAAAAGAAGCAAAAAGTTTTCAAAACTGAACTCTGTCTTCTATGGCTTCCCCTACTGTACTCCTATTACTTCTTTTCCTTTTGTATATCTCAGTGCCCTGAATAATATAAGCAAGTATTCAGTTATGCCTCAATTCATAGCCACAGCAAATTCTGATAGATTTTTCTTCTAAAATGAATATTAAATCTAATTTTTCCCTTTTCTTATCTCCACCATATTTAAAAACACCATCATAGTCTTTGGAGATTATAATTGCCTACTCATTTAGTCCCACATCTTATACACTATTGTCTATTTGGGGCTAGATGTTTTTTACCTTTTGAATTAAGTATGATATACATACAGCAATATGGACAAAATGGACTCTTCTTAAGTATATAGCTTGATGAATATTTTCCTTATGAATATACTCATGTAACCATTACCCAGATCAAGATATAAAACATTTCTATCATCTCAAATTTTCTCAGAATTTCCTCTCAGAGGTAAATGCTATTTTGCAGTTTGATTATTAAAAATGATTATTGGAAAAAAAAGAAACCAAATAAATATTGAACTGTAGATGATGGTATGCATACTGAAGTGTTTAGAACAGAGTATGTTAATAAACACAAATTACTTTGAAATATATAAGAAAACAAAATAAATGCATAGAAGGATAGATATATATGTGATAAACAAGTCAGACAAATGTTAAGTGTAGACTCCTTTTTAAAATTTTGATTAGTACACTTTTGCCATATATAATGATTGCATTCACTGTAGGTAGTTGCCATATGTACGTGATACATTTTAATTCTTTTTATATCCACTTCTCTTTTACCTCCTATTTGTAAAAGATCATCTCTTGGTCCACTTCCTATTTGTAAAAGATCTGTCTACCTGTTTCCTATCATATATCTTTTATTTTCTATTTATTTAGACTTTGTGCTTTTCATATAAAAGAAATCACACAATAATCAAGCTTGTGTGTGTTTTATTTCACTTAATATTATGGCTTCAAAGTGGATCCATTTTTCTATAAATGACTCAGATTTAGACTGCTGGCAGTAAGTGTGTAGGTATAAATTGTAAAATTATTTCAAATGATCTGTAAATACGAACATTTTATAAATCTTGTAAAAATGATATCTTAAAAACATAAAATGACTTTGTATCACCTAAAACTCTTCAATGGTTTCTAATTGTTATCAAATATGTAAAACTTATTATGTCCCAAAAAGCCCAGAGTTGCCCCTATAGGATTTTCCAATATGTTTTCCCTCACTTTTTATCTTCTTTACTATGATCAAGCCCCACTTGTCTTCTTTCATTTTCACTAATATACAATGATGAGTGAGAGAATGAAATCAAGGATGTGCTGACAGGCAGGCAGGGTACAAAATGGAACAAGCTGGGGAGAAGGCACTTTTAAGAAGTCCAATCTCAGGTAGGTAATGTTTGGGTTAAAGAGAGACAAGGCAAATGAGGTTTAGCTCAATGGTGGAGCACTGGCCTAGGTTTTCTGGGGCCCTAAGTTCCATACCTAGTACCCTGATAAAAAAAACAACAAAAATAAAAAAAAGATGGATATGAACCCTCATCTCTAGCTTAAAAACAAAACAAAACAAAACAAAACAACAACAAGAACATATGCAGCCACTTATTGCTACTGGTGTGCTAAACTCATGAAGTCTATTTATGGCTTCAAGAGGGCATTATCATCCTCCCTTGTGACTGTAAACACTGTGGGGAGAGGAACAGTGTCTAATTTTCCTCTGATGTGTCTGCAGCGCTTATCACAGACTTAGCCATAAAGTAGACACTGTATAAAATTTTGTTGACTATCTTTGGTTTTCTTCAGTTTGAGTTACCTGTGGTTAACTGCAGTACAAAAACATTAGGAAAATTCCAGAAATAAACCAGTCATAAATTTTAAATTATTGTTCTGTGTAGCATGATGAAATCTCATGATATCTCACCTGGGATATAAATCATCTCTTTGTGTAGCACATCCACACCTGTCCTAATGGATTACTCACCTGTGTTGCAGGAGGGGAGAGAGAGAGAGAAACTAACAAGCAAGCACACTTATATAAATTTTATTGTAGTTTGTCATTATAATTGTTCTACTTTAGTTGTAAATCTACTGCTGTATCTAATTGATAAATTAAACTTTATCATAGACACATATATATAGGAAAAAGCATGTACAGAGTTCAGGACATGCCACAGTTAAAGGTAGCCACTGGGGACTTTGGAATATACCTTCTGTAGATAAGGGTGAGACTACTGTACTGAACTAACAAGAATGTTATAACAGCCCTATAAGGTAGTTACCAACTTGACTTTCATTTTCAGGTACAAAAACTGAAGCTCATGGAGATTAAATAATTTTTTCAAGTCCACACAGGAATATAAGAACTAAGAATTATCCCCAGGTATGTCTAACTTCAAAGGCCAGGCCCTCAAGTGTTCTTTTGCCTTCCCGAAAGTAAATCTGATACTCTTGCTGGAAGTCACACCTGAGAGTGGAAAGGACATGGCCTGAAGGGGGATATTAAAGGAAAGGGTGACTATTTTGGTATAATAGAAGTGTCATATATTTTTCTATTGGTATCATTTCCCCTCCCCCATAATCTTTCTAGTGGTGCTGGAAACTGCAATTTGGAGCCCACATCTGGAAGTGAATGATGCTCCTGCTGAGCCAATACTACTTCCCAAATTGGTGAATTATTTGGCTAATTACCTTGGTAATACCCATTAGTTTCCTTTTCATTAAGCCAAATACACTGCTGCTTTAGCTGGGTATGGAGTTGGAGTCTAATAAAATACTACAACGGAAATTTTGCTGCAATAATGAAGAAAAGTCTTTCCCAACCAAACCAGCATTGAATGCACCGAGGAGATTCATAAGTAGTCCATGCAGTGTATACAGCCTGATTTTCTGCTGGACTGTGGATGAAAGTACTCTTTGGCCGCATAACTAGGTGAAGAAAGCAGTTGCCTACATGTTATTAATTGAGGGGGGTTAGAACTCTTTGATAACCATCTGTATTGGTAAACTGTTCATCACAGTAACAAAATACCTGAGGTAGGCTAAGTTAATAAAATGGATTTATTTGAGCTTATGGTTGTGGAGAAGCAATATTTCGAGGCCTCATCTGGCAATGGCCTTTATGCTGACAGACTATCAAGGTGGCACAGAATGTCGCGTGGCAAGAGATAGGGCATGTTTGTGGCTGTTGTCTGGTTGCTGTCCCTCTTCTTATAAAGCCACCAAGATTCAATCATGGAGTCTACCCTACTGGCCTTATTCATTTCCTGTAACTTCTCAAAAATCTCCGTCTCTAAACATTATAATTGGATTAAGATTTCACCCTCTTAAAACCACTAATATATGCCTCTGGGGATTGGAGGGGAACTGACAAACCATATTCAAAATATAACACCATCAAAAACTTCTCCTTAGACATGCCACAGTATCTGAAATCACCATTGAAATCATTGCTTCAGGTTAGAGACCTAGGGCCCCTACTAAAACATCCCCCTTTGTGAGAATACCTCTTCAAATCATTATCAGCCATTACTAGGTTAGCTTGTCACTTCTTGACTTTTTTCTTATTTTAGTCCCTCTTCCTTAGCTCTTGCCAGTTTAGCCCACAGATACTTAAACGTATAGATGTACTCACGCTTCTTGAGCTACGTGAATGAGAGAAAAAGGAATAAACTTAATTGTCAACATGTAGTGAGTGCTCGGCATGTGTTAGGCACCATGTTAAGAACTTTATGTATACTTTAACAAGTCATTTATTTTAACATCTTAATGAAATATTTTTGTGCCTGTTGTGTGGAAGGTCAAACAGATGTACAGGGAGGTTCAACAATGTGCCTAAAGTTACACAGTATGGCTGAGTTAGAATTTGAACCTGGATGATTTGACTTCAGATCCCACGCTCTTAGTTACATTTAGTAACCTCAATTTGACTGTTTGGAATTGTGTATCCTTTATTTTCAGGACCTGCAGTGCTTGTTATGAGCTCTGGAATACTACCTGGTCTTTCAGTCACAGCAAGAGAGGAACATGGGCTGAGAAATCAATTAAGTTTCAGAATGATCTATGGAAGGCAAGGATAACTAAGTGCTGTATTACAGTTTTCTAAGTAATTATTATAATACCAGCTAACATATACTGAAAGCTTATTGTGTGTCAAGCACTGTGTGTCATATCACCTTCTCTGGAGAAAGTAGTTCTGGAGAACCAGCCTAGACTCCTCTATTATTATCAATACCAGGGCTATCTAGGATAGGAGTCTATCAGAGGCAGTGATCCAGCTAATTAGGTCTCTGAGAGCCTAAAAATTTTTTCTAGTGCCTTCTTTGAGGTTAGATACTGTTTCCTGTGCGGTTAGTGGCTGATTCAGTAACCTGTCGTGGGAAAGAATTCATGTAGAATCTTATTACTTGCAGTTTGTTGCTTAAGTATTTGTTTCTTTTATTCTTCACTGACTGAGCTATTGAACTAATTGAAGATTAGACCAGTACTAGAAGCTTTAAGGTTTAGGACAATAACCATTATATGACTGAAGTGGCCGCTCCATGCTTACTTTCAGATACAATTTCATGTTTTTTATCTAATACAGTTCCATCGTCTTCCCAATTTGCAATATTGCCTTGTTAACATGGTCCCATCATGTTTCAAGAATAAACCTGTTATGACAGTAGCCATTCAAACATAAAACAACCACTTAGAATTTTTTCCTGATAGAATTTTAAATTTCTTATATATGTTTTAGTGGAAGTTAGAGGAGAATTCAGAAGCCCAATGAATCATATGAAAATTGTTTCCCTTTAGATAGCAAAACAACCCATTATATTTTGAACTACCTTGGTTGAGTACCCTTCTACATTTTAAATCCATCTCAAGCATCACTAACCATACTTTCTTCTTGACTCTAGGTTAGAAGGATGCTTTAACACACTTTTCTAAAGGTTATAAAAGGGTGCACATAAAACCTTTGCATTTGAATTGTCTTGAGTAAAATATGTGGTCTTACTTTATGAAGAAAGAAGGTAATGATCCAAACCTGTTTTTACTAAAACAGGTGCTGTATATCTTTACACTATTACATGTACCTAGGAGAAACTGTACAGAGCTAGCCACGCTCATGTGACAGTATCGGTTGTATTTGCTCAATAGTGAGCTGGAGGAAGATTCTGTTAGTGATGGAGAAACAGCTTCTCAGATCATTTGTGGTTTAAATTCATAATCTTAATCTCATAACTTTATGCCTTGACATAATGGGATAATCATCAGACTTGTATACTTGCATACATATGCAAAGATGCACCTTTCATTCCATGTTTCCATCTCTAACTTATAAATACATTTCTGAGTATAAATTTCCCTTAGGTAGGTGCCAAGACCTCTGAAGTCAAACATTATAAAGTTCCAGTTTAAAACATGAAGTGCATAACAGTTTGACATAAGAATGTTTAGGTATACAAAAGAAAAACCTTCTGTCTTGTGATTTGCAAGGCAAAACAATGATGCACACTGAGTACTTTGGAAAATTTGAATTTTGAATCTAAAAAGACATATAAAGGAACAACTAGTTTCTTCTGAAGCAGAATTTGCTCAATATATCATTACTCAGCAATGATGGATGAGGATTATATTCCAGTGTATCAGCGGGCCAGTAATTTCAAATGAACTACAGATCTGACCATGGGCCCTTAACAGGATTCCCCTTGCATTTGTACAGAAGAACAAGTTACATTTGACTTATTAAGGCTGCTTTCTGGATTAGTGTTTCTAAGTGTGTGATCTGCAAACCACCAGCATGAGAACAACATGGGGCACTTGTTGAAAGTATGGGCTTTTGGTTCTTACCCTAGACTCATTTTGAGTCAAAAATCCCTGGGTGTAGGATCCAGAAATATGGGTATTTAACATATGCTGCAATATAAGGATTTGCAAGGTAGGCTTACAATGGTTGCCTCCAGAGTCTAGTATGCAAAAATACAAAAGGGAAGTCTGTGCACTGGAAAGCTGAAGATCCACTGAAGACTTGGAGCTCACTGCAGAGTCCAGTGTGACTTTGCATCAGAAAGCCCCAAGGTCTGCGCTGGAGGTCTGAGAGTCCATGTTGGAAGCCAGGAGACAGTATCCAAAGGTGATGGTGAAGACTGGAGCTCCTTCAGAGAAGCAGGAATGTGGCTTCCTTCTTTCCATTTTTATTCCATCCAGGTTATAAGTTTATTCTTTGGTGCCACCCACTCCCAGGGTAGGTCTTTCCTCTCTGGTAAGTCCACCATCCAGGTATACCCAGAACTGTGCTAAATCAATCAGCCAGGTGTTTCATATTCAAGTTGACACCACAGTTAACTATCATAGCTTCTTTCCCACAACTACTGATCTACATGCTATACAGTTTTACCTGTTTTAAGATTATGGTTTCTTGGGCAGAGATGTGACTTTCAGAGGCAAATAACTTGCCTAGTAGGCACAAAAGCCTGGATTCATTTGCTATGATTGAAAAAAATGAATGTGCTTTTCTTTTTCCTTGTCTTCGGAACTTCTGCCTATCCCTCATTTCAAAGGCTATCTCCCCAGTGAAGGGAACTTGATATACTTCCTTCATTCCCAGAAGAGCAAGACCTGTTTGTTGGATATAGTTGGCACAGTGGGTGCGAGAAGACTTGGGGGAATTGAAGTGGAATAGCTTGGGCAGAATTAGAGGGAGCATTGTGAATTTTACAGAGAAATTTTGCATCTGGGATTTGCACTTGAGTTTTCTAAAAGGAAGTTAAGCTGAATAAACTAACAGTAAAATAAAAATGGGCCTGATTGTTTAGGGTAGTGAATTCTAGCCCCATGGCAACTATGTTTGTGAGGAGGTTTTGTGGCCAAATTGGTACAGGAAAGTAGGTGGAAAAATGGCAAAACACCCACTTGACAACAGCCTGAGGGGTGGAGTAGGGAGGGATAAAATTATTTTAAGGACTTCACAAAAACACTTGCAGAAAATTAATTAAATATATTATTTAAATAGATATCTTGGGATTCAATTACCATTTGTCTTTCTGTTTTCTCAATTAGGCAGTGAAGTCTAGTGACTGTCATATGGTTTTCTGAGAGAATGATAAAGACAAGTTCTCACATGTTTTAAAAACAGCTCTACTGTATTAATCTAGCTATTAAATACCATAATATAAAACTGTTGGAGAGTCTGTGGAACAGAAAAGTTGGAAGCACATTGTTACTTCTCATTATTGATATATGAAGTTAATTTCAGGTAAAAGTAGGTACCAGCATGACTGGGATAAATAACGGTTACAGTAGAAGAAGCTTTTTTTTTTTCCCACATGGTTGTCACATTCTTTGTCATATGTTTGTGCTTATATTCCTGCAGGTCTCATTCCTGTTTAACCCAGGAATGCCCCCATAGGTGGGGAACTGTGGTTTTTGTTGCTGCCATGGGACATGGCACTACCAGAAATACTGGGTTCATAGATGAGTCATTTTAACTTCAGCCTTTACTTCTCTCCTACCAGTGTTTGTCATGGTAAATGAGGTGGCTGATATCCATAAACATTAGACCCATCTCTCAGCAGTTATAAGGAGACATATCATACTTGACAAACAGTAACAAATTGATAAATTCAATGTTGGGTGTCACGGTGCACATTGCTTTAAATACCAGAATGTATACATTTTTAAAAAGCTAGCTTAATGATCAGCCTCATTTTAGAAAGCAAAAATATCTAACTGAAGGGTTATGTCAGGATAAATTCTCATCTAAGTAAAAAACACAGTGGTTGTCTTGAGTTCTCATTTATCTGTGTTCCTTGAACTCACTGTGTATAGACGCAACAAATACTATTGGTTCCCTTGAGGTTCCTAGCCATCACTAGAGTTTTCATGTAATCTTAAGGACAAAAGTCACTATTTTTCAAAGTTCTCATTTCATACTTGGGGAAACTGAGGCCCAGATTGCTTTGAATCATGACATACTAATATTTGAAGACTTCCTTTTCTAATCATGGAACTAGGTCAAGATCACCCTGTTAATTAGCAGACAAGATGATATTAGATTTCTGAGAGACATATTATCATGGTTATTTTATGTATGACACTACATTCCAAGCACTGTTATGAGCTCTTTGTAAATAGTAAATCATTTAATTTTTATAAAAAACCTATGAGGGCAATATTATTATTTTCAGCTCCATTTTACAGATAAGAAAAATGTGTCAAGCCAGAGGTATATCTCAGTGATAGAGCTTATCATATATGAGGTCCTAGATTTGATCCTCAGTACCAGGAACAAAAGAATACTGAGTCACAGAATAAGTAATTTTTCCACTGATACGCACTGCTAGATGAGTTTTTAAATTGAAGTCTTGGTTTCTTAGAGATTTTAAGAGGACTAAAATAAAGTGCACAAGCAAATTTTTTAGCACAAGTTCTCGATGAGTACAAGTTCTCTTATCATAGCTATTTTTACTATGCACTGTAGTGGAAACAAACTAGATTCTGAACTCAGACACTAGAGTTCCACTTGAGTCGCTGCCACTAAGTGGTGCTGATCTTTCGGTGCCTCAGTTTCCTTACTTTTAAACTGTTCATGATAATATTTCACAGGAATGTTATGGAAATGAAATTGTTTGTGCAATGTATGGTACACAGTAGGTGTTATGTTTGTTTCCTATTGCTACTGTGACAAATTACCACAAAACTAGTGGCTTACACAATACAAATTCCTTCTTTCATAGTTCTGGAGGGCAGAAGTCTAGAGTGAGCCTTGCTGGTGCTAGACTTAAAGTGTTGGCATTGGGGTTTTTTTTCTGCCTCTTCCAGCTTCTGATAGCTGTTTGCATTCCTGGACTGTGTCCGTGTCACTGCCATCAATGCTTTCATTGTCATATTACATTCTCCTTTTCTCTGTGATGATACCTCCCTTTGCCTCCCTCCTACAAATATATTTTTAATTGCATTTAGTGCTGCCTAGATCATTCAGCATAATTTCCCCATCTCGAAATCCTAGCTTAATCACATCTGCCAAGTCTCCTTAGCCATCTAAGGTAACATAGTTAATAGAATATTCATGGTATTGCAGTATTCATGATTTAAGACCTGGAGATCTTGGGGGGGGCAATTATTCAGCCTACAATAGATGCTTGGTACTCTTATTGTTAGAACACAGATCTTCTCACTGAAGGAATGTTTCATTACATTTCACTTCCTCACATCAACTTTGCACGGGCACTGTCTGTAGAGAATTTAGAAACAATAATGCAACTAAAAGTCACTATGCAAAAATCGTAAACATCAGTGATGAATTATTCTTCCTAGTTAGTTAGGGATTTCTTACTACAACCCTCACTGTTGATGCATTTGCTGAGTAACGAGTGTGAAGTCATGGGATCTAGACATAGCAAATGGCTTAGGCACAGTGCTATCAGTCTCACCACTTAGCACACCATTATTAACTCCTGGACCCATGTTCCCTTCTGTAACTTAATATCTCTTACATGAGGGCCCTGGATACTGGTTTGAGGATAACAGATAGGTGTTATGGGTGGTGCCTTCTACTACATTTGACAGTAATCCTCTATTTCTCCTAAAAATATCCTCAGAAGTACAAAACTAAAAGGTTCATAATACAGATTCAATGCTTCCTGTAGCCATTAATTTGTGCTTTTCCTCCTCCTCTTCCCTCTCCTCTTCCTCTTCCTTCTTTTTTGGTTTTTTGAGATATTGTCTTACTATGCAGCTTAGGTTGGCCTTGAACTCATCATGTAGCCTAAGTTGGCCGTGATCTTGTAGTGATCCTCTTGCCTCAGTCTTCCAAGTGTTGGGATTACAGGCATGCACCACCATGCCCAGCTTGTAGCTATTAATGTTTTTTTTTTTTTTTTTTGGCACTAGGGATTGAATTCGCAACATAGTGCCTGCCAGACAGACACTGAAGCCACTGAGCCAAACTCCCAGCCATAGTTTTTTTTGAGGCAGGGTCACACTATGTAGCTTAGGCTGGCCTTGAGCTTGCATTGTAGCCCAAGTGGGCCTCGAACTCACAACGCTCCTCCTACCTCAGCCTCCCGAGTGCTGGGATTAAAGGCATGCGCCACCATGCCTGGCTCTTGTAGCCATTAATGGAGAATAAAACAAATTATTATTTATTGCAGGAAATGAGACAGAGATTGCTTGATGAGAAGGTGCATAAAATACTTATGGTGAGTAAAAAGCAAAGATGTAATTGAAGGTGAAGGAACGATACAAGGAAAGCAAAATTTATGTACTTCTTTTGTGATTTGGCCTCACAACTGAAATTTACATTCCAAAGGGAATCATAGAACCAGATAGTGAAAGTTGTAAGAAGTCTCACAGAATGTTCAGCTGGAGCCATTCAGTTGGGGAGCTTAAGGCTCAAAAAGTAGAAAAGACCTGTTCAAAGTCTTATAATAAGCAAAGAGCAGAAATGTTTTAAGGGACAGAAACTATTTAGTATTCTTGGTGTAAGACTGAGCTCCCCCATCTGCTTCACTTGCGCTCTCTTCTTTACCTTTGTCCTTGAATTGATTTAAAAATTATTCTCCTAGAATATTAACACACTTTATCACTATTCTTTGACATTCTCTTTATGGAGACAGAGGCTGCCAAATGGAAGGAGTCACACTTCTAATTAGTATAATCTGTAGCTACTTATCTCAGTTAAGATTGGAACAAACTTTCATTAGCTACACACAAGTAGTCATTGAGGGTCAGAATTATAGCTCAGAGTTTGCTCCAGGCTCTCTAGCCATAGCCTTATGTTGAATAGCCTTTAGTAAAAAGCCTTTGATTAGACTCAGGTAGAGAAAATAACTGTCCATTCACTTCTGCCTTGAGAAGACAACTGGATGTTCACATTAGCTTGCCAATGGCTCCTTTAGCACCAGACGAAGGAAGGCAGATTGCCAGTCTCCTGGGAGCATGTTAACTTCAGCAGCTGGCACACTTCTGGATGTTGATACCACATAACCTCCTAATCCTTACAGGTATTCCACTTCCTTTTGTCACTATACTTACAGCAATATAGTTACTATTGTGCTCAGCATGACTGGTCTGAGGTGTGTATTCTGGGAGGCAGCAGTATGAGAATGCTGCTGGCAATTCCAGATTCACAGTCCAGCTTGGATCTGTACCTTCTCCCTTATTCATTCCACATCCTTCTTATCAGAAACAATCTTGTTTCAATCTTAGCCTCTGTTGCCCTTATTTTTCATTGGATTCACTACCCTTTTATTGCCTTTTGTGCCTCTAGGCATGCTTTCTTGGTGACTGAGACATGGCCTCACAAGCACACAAGCTTGTGGGTCTCCTGATTTGCCACATTTGCTTCAATAAGAGCCGCTCTGCTTACATGTGTTACAGACTGACATGCTATATAAGTTTTCTTTTTTTTTTTTCAGGTTGGAGTGGTGATGCTCTTGGGGGGAGTGAATATTTTGCTGCTAAAGGAATTATTAGTTTGAGTGTCACCGATCTATGCAATGGGAAAGAGACCTTATCTGACTATGTTTTAGTTGTGTATTAGATCCTCAAATATTACCATATTTAATATTTTTTATATGTATCTCTTCTTAAAGCACTCCAGAGATAGGGGGTCAATTTCTGGAAGGATTTAGGAATAATAAAGGCCTGGGTTCTTAGAGGTCTGTAGAGACACATATTAAGCATTTTCATATTATTTTGTTGCAGGGCTTTAAAAAGTATCTTGAATTAAGACGTGATAGAAGAGTTACAGTAGGGAAACACCGGTACTGTAGTAAGATCAGATGCACTTTAAAAGGCAAGACATTTCACTTCCTGGCTGTTTTACTATTGCTTCTCCTATATTACTTACAAATCAATAAATGGGATTAATACAAAGAAAGTTGATAATAGTGCTGCCAGAGATGATCAAAGAACCTAACAAACAAATGATGGTAAAAACATGGACGTTTATGAGCTGGTGAAAGTCGAACACATGCTTTTGACATTAAAGGATCTCTCTGTTTAAGGAGGATATTAAGTATAATCATTTTGTTCTTTAAAAAAAATACTCTTTAAGCATCACAATTTTTTCAGCCTGATTGGATGGGTGGAGTCTGTGGAAATTGGGTGCTAATTCCCAGAAGTTCTGGGAGTAGGTAGTAGGTGGTGTAGGAGGAAGATAGCAGAGGGAAAAAAGATGTTTAAGCCTTTATGAGCTATTCACTTTCAAAGGAAATGTGCACCAGCTAAAACATCTTCCTCAATACATGGTGTGCTATGTTATGTATACTTTACAGATCAACTGTGTCTTATGTTGGCCAATGAGCTAGTGGAAACAGCTGAAAACAGAACAGTCAAGCCAAAGAAATTAAATTCTTTATGTGCCTATCTTTATATTAAAATTCCAAAAGTGATTCCAACCTTACAGCTATGTAGAAGACAGAAATGTTCTCTTTCAAAGTGTTTTGATTATTTTCTTTTTAATTTTTGTTTTTATTGATGCATGTTTGCAATACATAATGATTACATTCATGCTGGGGAGTTGGTATTTGCACATAACACATTTTAATTGTTTTTATGCCCCCTTCCCCTCCCACCTACCCTCTCTCTCTGTCTCTTGGTCCCCTCCCCATGTGGAAAAGAACTGTCTTCCCGTTTCCTAATATTTATATTTTACTTTTCTCTTTGATTTTCTCATAAAAGATAAACCATGTGATATTTAGGCTTGTTTGTCTTGATGATTTTCAAAATGATGAAACTTGGGGTAAAGATACTAAGTAGGACTAATTGAGAAATCTGGGGCAATACTGCATTAGTTTAAAATTTTAAATAACATAGTACTTTTAAAAACTGAAATTCTTCACTGTTAGGTGTATTTCATTTTATCATTCATGTTTTTCACCCGTTTAATAACTTTTATTAAACATCTGTAAGCCAGGTGCTATTCTAAGTGCTAAGAATATAGCGACAAAACTCTTTCAGTATTAGGCTTTTATTCTAGTAGAGGGAGAAAGACAGAAACAAGTAATTAAAGTATAATGTATAATTTAAAGTATTAAACTAATGTACCTTAATAGGGCTCCTTGGAGAAGCTATCTTAGTGAGTAGCTAATGATCTATAAATTTCATATCATTTGCATATTTTATTGGCAAGCAATAAACTCCTAAAATACTTGAAATTGTTGGTTAAGAAGTATAAATGTGTACCTTGAAATTCTTTCTATTTTATTTTGTATACTAACTTTTTTTCAGTGATCACAAATTTCATACTATTAGAATGAATTCCCTTTATAGACAATCTATAGGACAACTATAACATTTATATTTATCTTTTGCCCTATGTTTTTTTAAGTAAAAATCTTTACTCTTAACCTTGATATTAGATGAAGTGTAAACTTTAAAATGTATGAAGTATTTTCATAAATTTTCTGAATAACTAAAAAGAAAAGCAAAAGTGATTTGGACCGGATTATTTTTAGTAGTACATTTTTGCAGTGCATGAAGTTTACTTTCATCTTGGGGAGTATGTACATGCACACAATGTTTTTTTGTTTTTTGAGTTTCCTGTTCCTTCCCACCCACCTCCCTTCTTCTGCTTTTAAATCTTTCCCCAACTGGGAATATAGTTCAGTGGCACAAGTTCCTGCCTGGCAAGCTCAAGGTCCTGAGTTCAATTTCTGGTATCCAAAAATAAATTAACAAAAGTACTAAATTCTCTTTCCCCATTTTCATTCTTGTTATTATTATTAATGCACGTTTATGACATACAGTGTAATGTTTTCATCCATTTAGGTTGTTATTTTCCTGTACATTGCATATCTTAATTTGTCTTACCTCCTCCTTTGCCTTCACCTTCAGTCTCCTGGACCCCTTCCCATTTGCAAATTTCATGGAGAGGGATGTCTAGACTTACTCGTTCTCTTTGAAGGTATATTAAATTGAGACTATGGAGCTGGGTATTATAATTTGATGGTCACCGAGATATCTGCCTGCACAAAAAAATTGATCCCACCCTGACCCTGTTACTGAACCCCAAATTCTCACTGTTACTTGATTATTTGGGAGCTATGGTTAGATGGATAAAATAATATTCAAAATCACTTGGATTCCACTAATGCCTTAGTTTGGATTTTTTTTCCTCAAATCATGAAATGAAGATTTCTTAAGGAATAGTTCACAATTAGGAGGTTCTATTAGAGTGATTGCAAGATAAAATGTATCAGAAGTAGTCTGGAACAGTAGCATAGAAGAAGAGTCTTGATATAGGTGGACAGATGGCTGCATAAATTTTCTGGATATTTTGTGCTGAGGAATTCTGAAAAACAGAAAGCAAACTTAGAATCTTGTCTGAAAATTTGGTCCTCTTCCAGTATTCCCTGTCACAGTGAATGGAAACTTCATCCACTTATATAAAATGAGAACCTAGTATCAATGATAGGCTAGAATCTGGCCCACCATTTCCTTTCTGCAGATTTTCTCCATTAGCCATAAGGGACAGGAAATGCAGGTTGGCAGTTTAGGGCACAGGTGAAATCAGTCTAGGTCACTTTAGAGGCACTGTAGTGGATCATTCAAGGGCAAAGTTTTGTGTAAGAAAATTCTAGGATGAAAAAGATTCTTTATAAGGTTCATTCTATAAATCCAAATTACTCTGGGAAACCTCAGAAACATACATGACCCTTAGAAATGTTTTGATTGTAGAGAAAAATTCAGCGTATCCTAAGGATTTAAAAAAATTTTTTTTCTTTAGTGAAGTCAGGGATACTTTAAAACAGTGGTGGTGAAATTATGGAATGTGTATAAGTTTTCTTCCTTTTGAGGCAAGAGATACTATTGCATGAGCTGTTTTTTTCTAAACCGCAATATTCAGTTTTAATTGCAGTGTTGGCACTTTTTGATAAATAAGTGTGTTTTGGTTTGCAATTTGAGTACTCGTCTCTAGAAGGTTCACCATCACTGCTATAAAACCACTGAGAGTCTATGAACTAAAATGCTTGCATTTTTTAAGTATTGCCCTGAGATATATAGATATAGAGTTTTTCATATATGTGTGTGCCTGTATGTGTGTGGTTACTTTATTTAAGATATATTTTTAAGGATAGAATGATAGAAGATACATGTCATAAATGAAGATGAAAAAGTTTTCCACGTGTAAGGTAAAATTAGCCAATTTTCCAAGTCAACAGGAAGTAGGGAAAAATGTGTACCTGCTTGAAGTTACCCAAATAGTCATCATCGTACTAAAGAATAAATGAATAACTGAAGGTGAGCTACCTTTTCAACCCATACACATTGAGTATTAGTAAAAGTCATGATACACACACACACACACACACACACACATTTGATTACCAAAAGAAAGTAGTTCTAAAATTAAAATGCAGGTAAAATTTGTAAATACAATAAAAATAAATAATGAATGCTGTATCATTATTTTATTCATATTTACAAAGCTGTAGGTTTCTATTGAATTTTTAAAGATAATTTGGAGTTGCCATTACACCTTAGCCCCTAGATACCCACATTGGGTGGTAACTAAGAGAACAGATTATGTACATTTTAAAACTAAAATCCCTAATGTTTACTTTTCTTGTGCGCAGTTGGTACATATATATTCTACCCAGGCTACCCGCCCTTAGGGTGGGTAGCACTCACACCCAGAATGAGACACCTTTAATCCCAACATCACACGCTCTAGATCTAGCCATTTCCAAAAAGCACCACTGTGACCACATGAGGCTTTGTGGGGGTTACAAGCCATAACGCTGTGTTAGACACTAGTCTATTGTGTATTTAGGGGAAATAAGGGAATTTATACTGCCTTGACTCTTAGTAGGTGGCATAATTGCTCCATTAACCTTTCGGGGAAAAAGCAGTTTCCTGATGGGTGCCACCACTTTTCTCTTGTGACATTATCATGGCTTCTCTAACCCTGATCTAGAGAACTGATGGTGGCACAGGTGAACAGTTTTCTAGGCAGACATACCTGTTTCACTTTGCCCTATGTGGTTAGAGGAGTTCTACAAAAATTTATCTTTTAATGTTTTAGAGATTTTTATTGAAACTTTTTTTTTGCTTTTATATAAAATGCTTTCTCTGTTCTGAACTCAGACATCTATCCATGGAGCTAGGTCAAGGACGGGATTTTTTTTTTTTTTTTGAGACAAGGTCTTGCTATGATGCCCAGGCTGCTCTAAAACTTAAGATCCTTCTACCTCACCCTTCCAAGTAGCTGGGATTACAGGTGTGTGCCACTACATCTGGGTGCAAGGACAGATTTAATTGGTAGGCTATATGTGGAATCACCATTCACTTCGAATGACTAACTCTTTGTTCGGGGTCAAAGTTTTTGTCATTTTCCATCCTTGTCTCTCTTCTAGTAGGATAAATTTATTTTTTATGCTTCAAGGCCATCCTACCAGTTTTGTTCAAGGGTTTCTTGGCTATAGCTTTGACAGTAATGTATGCTCAATCTTGGCTCACTTTCGTGGAACAGAGGCCATTTGGTTTTGCAGTACCCAATGTGCACTTTTCAATCTATCAATAATTCGCAAAAACAGAGTTCTCCTTGCAATCTTATTTTCCTAAGGGGAGGGGCAGGAAAGCGGTTTAATGATAATGAAATAACAAATAGGTGTTATCAATTGCATTTTAAAATACATTTATATATTTCAAGCTTAAAAATACATATTTTAATATAAATAGTGCTTACTAGTACTCAAAGTTCCAGCACCTATCACTTTCCCCTTTTGGATTTATGTTGCATAGTTTTGTCTCCTTTACAAGTTCTTTCAGAAAGTTAGAAAGCGAGTGTAGACAAAGGAAGTATCTTTTCATCAAAAGTAAGTAACTTTGTAAAGCTGCCTTTCCATTTCAATATATTTCAAAAATGTATAGTTGTCCAAAAAATGTATCACTTTTATTCTTTTTTTCAGTTTTATTAGTACATGTCTGCATCCCGTAAAGATTACATTTACTGTAGGGGATTGCTACATGTACACAACACATTTAGATACCCCTTTCTCCCCTCGCTCTATCCTGTTTTATTTTTCCAGCATCAGATTCACTTATTTAGCTTATAAGGCCTTATAAATTTAATTATCATATCTCCAGACTAGTAGGCCAAAGAGCATACAAACACATAAGACAATTGTATGAAGTCAAGACACACTTTTAGATACATTGTTCATACTAGATTGCAATTTTTCTTTCTCTTTATTCCCATATATATGTGAAATAAAAGATACATTATATGTATATATAAATATGATTTTCATATATATGAAACCATGTGATATTTAAGCTTATGCATCTGAGCTACTTCATTTAAACTTGTGGTCTCAAAGTGCATCCGTTTTCCTACAAATGACTCAAATTTATCCTTTTTATGGCAGAGTAGTAATCCATTGTGTAAAAATGCCACCTTTTTTATCCATTCGTCTGTTAATGAATATATTGGCTGTTTCTGAAATTTAAGTAGTATGAATTTCACTGCTATAAACATGGGCATACATGCATCACTAGTATGATGTCTTTAACTCTTTTGGGAAGATACCTAAAAGGGAAGTGTCCAGATGAAATGGAATTCGTACTTTTAGTTTTTTTAAATAATCTTCATACTGATTTGCATAGGAGTTGTATCAGCTTATAGTCCTACCAACAGCGGAAAATTGTTTTTCTTTCTCCCCATAACCTCACCATTTGTATTTCTTGATGCTAACCATTCTTTCTGGAGTGAGATGGAATCTTGGTGTTGTTTTAATTTGCATTTCTCCAATGGCCAGCAATGTTTAACACTTTTACATGCATTTATTGGCTATCCATATTTCATCTGAGAAGTGTCTATTCATTTCAGATGCCTATTTTTAATTGGGCCTTTCGATTTGGAGGCAGTCTAATTTTTTTTATTTATTTATATATTCTAGATACTATTCCTTTGTTTGAGGAGTAGCTGGCAAAAACTTTTTCCCATTCTGTAAGTTGTCTCTTCACTCTGTTAGTGGTTTGTTTTGCTGTGCAAAAGCTTTTAATTTGATGTAATATCATTTGTTTATTCTTGGCATTATTTCTTGTACAATTACAGTTTTGTTTAGAAAGTCCGCCTACACCAGTGTCTTCAAGGGTTTTGCTTATTTTGTCTTCCAGGATGCTGAATGTTTCCATTCTAATGTTTAGATCTTTGATCCATTTTGATTTTAGTTTAGTGCATGGTAAGAGATATGGATCTAGATTCAATTTTGGCATGTGGATGGCCAGTTTTCACAGAGCCATCTGAAAAGTGGCTATGCTTCCTCCAGTGAAAGGATTTGGCCCCTTTATCCTAGAGTACCTGGAATAGTTTCTATATTTTCTACTCTGTTCCACAGACCCATGCATGAGTCTACTTTTTGTCGATACCATGCTGTTTTTATCACTGTAGTTTTATAGTATAATTTCAAGTCTGGGGTTGTGATGCTCCCTGCCTTTCCCTCGTTTCCCAGAATTGCTTTTGCTATTCTCAGTCTCTTCTGGTTCCACATGTATTTTAGGATTGCTTTCTCCAATTTTGTATGCAATGTAATTGGTATTTTGATTGGAGTTGTGTTAAATCTATATAACACATCAGAAAGTATAGCGATTTTGACTATATTGATTCTGCCTATGCAGGAACGGAAGACATCTTTCTCTTTTCTGATATCCTCTTCAATCTCCTTTTTCAGAATACTGACAAGTTTGGGCCAACAAACCCTGAGTAGAGATATGAATGAAGACATCAGAGGCAGAGCATATCTGTGTGGGAAAGTCAGGGAATTTCACTGGAATGAAACTCTGAACAGACTTGAACTCCTAGTTTTATTGAGAGATAAACAAAGGCTTTGTGTTCAACTGAACACAAGTACATATTTTATATTAGAAAGGCATGATGACAATTATGCCAAATAGTTAATTTTATCACATTGTTCCCAGGATGTTCCTCCTTGTTTTACTGGCAAGGCTTATCTCTGCCCAAGCTGGTAGAGCAGCTTGTCTTCAAGTTGTTCCATCTCCTGAGGGTCAGCAGTCTTTTTCACTGAGTCAACTCGAGCAGACATTAAACTGTTGGTTGCCATAAGGAACTCCATAGAGAACTATAATTTTTAAGGTAGTGGCCTTTCACTTTCTTGATTAAGGTAATTCCTAAGTATTTAATTTTTCTTGATGCTATTGTGAAAGGTATTGTTTTCCTGATTTTCCTGTTAGTTTGTTATTGGCATACAGGAATGGTATTGATTTTTGAGTGTTGTCTACATCCTGCTACACTGCCTACATTGGATACCAGTTTTAGGAGTCTTTTGGTGGACTTTCTGGTGTCTTCTATGTAGAGGATCATGTTATCAGCAAAAAATGAGAATTTAATTCTTTCCATAACCATTCCCCTTTTACTTTATTCTCTTATTGTTCTAGCTGATGTTTTGCAAAGTATATTAAACATAAGTGGTGATAGCAGACATGGTTGCTTGTTCCTGATTTTAGAGGAAACACTTTGAGCTACTCTCCACTTAGTATGATGTTCACAGTTGGTTTGTCATAGATTACTAATATCAGGTTGAGATCAGGATTTTCTATTCTTGTTTTTTCTGTGCTTTTTTTTATCATGGATGGATGTTTAATTTTATTAAATGCTTTTCTTCATCTACTGAGATGATCATGTAATTTTTGTCCTTACTTCTGTTTATGTATTGTATTTCATTTATTGATTTATGTGTGTTGAGCCATTCCTGCATCCCTGGAATGAATCTTACTTGGTCATGATGAATGATTTCTTTGATGATGTGCTGCATTCTCTTTGCCATTGAGGATTTTGCATCTGAATTCATTAAAGATATTGTCCTGTAGTTCTCATTTTTGGTTGGCTCCTTTTCTGGTTTTGGAATCAGAGTAATGCTTGCTTCCAGAAATGACTTTGGGAATATTGCTTCCCTTTAAATTTCATTAAAGAGTTTGAGTAGTACTGGCATTAAATCTCTAACGTTTATGAAGAATTTAGCAGTGAATCTGTTGTGACCCTGGAGTTTTCTTATTTGGTAGTTTCATTATTATTATTTCTTCAATTTCAGTGACCAATATTGGCTTATTTGGAAGTTTTATATCTTCATGGTTCAGCTTTGGTAGTTAATATATATTCAGGGACTTATCCATTTCCTCTGAATTTTCCATTTTATTAGAGCATAGGTTCTCAAAATAGCTACCAATAATTTTCTGGATTTCAAAAGAAATCATTGTGATTTCCCCTTTTTCATTTCTAATTGCAAGGCTTTGGGTAATTTATTTTCTTCGTTTGGTAAGACTAGCTAAGGGTTTGTATATTTTATTTAATCCTTCAAAGAACTAACTCTTCAATTCATTGATTTGTTGTATTGCTTTTTAGTCTCAATTTCCTTCATTTCTGTCTTGAACTTTATAATTTCCTTCCTTGTATTAGCTGAGTTTAAATTATTCTTGTTTTCCTTGAACTTTTAGGTGCAACATTAAGGTATTTATTTGAGCTCATTTTGTTTTTCTGATGTGGAAATTCACTGCTAAGAACTTCCCTCTTAGGACTGGTTTCATTCTGTCTCACAGGTTTCAGTATGTCATACTGGCATTATCATCTGATTGCAGAAACTGTCTAATTTCTTCTTTAATTTCATCATGAACCATTGATTATTCAAGAGTATTACTTAATTTCCATATGTTTGCATATTTTATGTGATCTCTTTTGCCGTTGATTTTTAGTTTCATTTCACTATGATCTGATAATATGCATGGGATAATTTCAGGTTTTTACGTTTACTTATGCATGCTATATTGGCTAGTATGTGGTCTATTTTGGAGAAAGTCCCATGTGCTGCTGTGATGAATGTGTCTTTTATTGCTGCAGGATGGAACACTGTGTATATATCTATCAAGTCCATTTGTTTGAAGGTTTGGTTCACCTCTGGTATTTCTTTGATGAGTTTTTGTCTAGATCATCTGTCCATTTGTGACAGTGGGGTGTTGAGGTCCCCCATTACAACCGTATTGGTGTTTACCTGATTTTTCATGTCAGTTTGCGTTTGTTTTGTGAAACTGGGCACACCAGTATTTGGTACATATGTGTTTATAATTGTTAACTCCTTGTAATGATTGATTGATTGTGTCAATTTGAGAAGTTTAGTTAAGAGAAGTTTAACTGAATCAGTTCAACAATTCATGTAGAAGAGCTGCCCTGGCATACAGCACAGACTCTTTGGCTTCTGGCGTGGATCCTTCAGCCTTTGGTGTAGACTTTTTGGCTTCCATGCTAGACTCTCTGGCCTTCCATCACAGACCCATCAGCCTCCTGATACAGATTTGCATAGGACACTGCAGTGAACTCCAGACCTTGGACTGAAACCTTCAGACTCCAGTGTGCAGAGATCTTCTGCACTCTTCCTCATCTAACTCTGTGTCTGACCATCTTAAGCCAATCTTGTAATGTCTTAAACATTTGTGTATCTTCTGTCATATCTGTTTCTCTGGTAAAATACTGACTGATATACTCTTTCTATTGCGTTGTTTCCTTAACTAATATATAGTGACATTTTTATCTCTTATGATCAGACTTAGCTTGAAATCCACGTTGTCTGATATTAGGATAGCAACTCCTGCTTTTTACTGCATGGAATATTGCATTCCACCCTTTGATTTTTAATCTGTATCTTTTTTCAAAAAAAGTTTCTTTATATACTGCATATTATTGGGTTTTCTTTCTTGATCCACTCTGCCAATCTGTGTCTTTTGATTGGGGAATTCAGGCCATTCTTACTGAGAGTTATTACTGAGAGGTGTTGACTTATTCCTGTCATTGGATTATTTTCCCGTTGCCGACTTCCTCATTGCTCCACTTTTGCTTAGTTGCTCATTCTGCCAGGTATATTCATTCTTCCTGACTTATTGACATTGTTGGCTTCATTGTCTCTTTCTAGACATCAACATCCTTGAGAATATTTTTGTAGTGCTGGTTTGGTGTTCATGAATTTCTTGAGGCGCTTCTTGTAAAAATACCTTATTTCTCCATCAATTTTAAAGGAAGGTTTTGTGGGACATGTAAGTTGGGGTTAGAATTTGCTATCTTTTGGGCTTGAAACACTTCACTACAAGCCCTCTTGGTCTTTGCAATTTGTGGAGAGGTTTGCTATGATCCTAATGCATTTACATTTGTATGTGATTTGTTGCCTTTCTCTAATAGCTTTTAAAATTTTGTCCCATGATGGACTTCTGGAATTTTGAGTGTAATGTGGCATGGAAAGGTTATCTTTTGGTCATGGCTACTTTATGTTCAATTATGCCTCACTTATCTGTGTGTTTCTTTCTTTCTTTCTTTTTTTTTTTTTGTAATCTGAAGACCAGGGATCAAACTAAAGACCTTGTGCTTGCCAGGCAGGCGCTTACACTGCTAAGCTAAATCCCTGGCCCAATGTATGTTTATTTCTTTCCTTATATTTGGGAAGTTTCCTGCCATTATTTATGGGAATGGGTTTTTTATGCCATTTGTGTTGTTTCCTAATTTTTCACATATTTTTATTATTGTTAGGTTAGTCTTCCCTGCATTATCTAGCAGTTGCTGGATCAATTTTTTATTGACTTTTGCTGTTTTTAAGGTATCTTTGAGTAGTTGGTCATTAAAGGCATCATTGTCTTCTAGTTCTGAAATTCTGTCTTCACATTGGTATAATCTGTTACCCATACTTTCAATGATTTTTCAATCTCTTGTATCTCTGATTGAAACCTTTCCATGTACTATAGTTCTTTGGTGAACTGATCATTCATGATTTGTATTATTTTGTTTAGCTCATCTAGTTTTCTGTTAGTGTCTCTTGAGAACTACTGTATCATTTTGGTTATTACTTTCATTGTATATTTAGTTGTATCTTCTCTAATCGCACTGAGTATTTCTTTGAAGTGTTTTCTATTTTTCTCTGCTACGCTTTCAAGTAATTCAGGTATGTGGGTTATACTATTTTGCCTTTTGGTGTCCCCTGGATTTGCTTCAGGGGACATAGTGATTTGGGGAGGCATTTTGTTGCATTTTCTTCCCACGTTTCTATTGTTTCTGTGTGTCTGTTTTGTTTTATTTTGTGCTGAGGTTTGTTAGTGTTTATGGTCTGAAGACTTTGTTGCTAGCATTAAGATATATTTAATTGCTTTTTAGTAATACACTTTGAGCATTTTCCTATTTTCCTTTCCTAGACTTGTTTCTTTGTTATTTTGGGGAAGGAAGGTGCAGTGGAATTAGTCCAGCAATCAAGTGACCTGAGAATGTACTAGCATTGTTAATGTCACAAAGGCAATCTGAGTGTTGTGACTCTGTTAATATCAAGTAAGATAATTACAGTAGTAGTGCCTAAGACAAATTAGATAGTAACCTACCACAAGAATCATTTACGTACCACCCTCATGCTTGTGCCGCACTTACTCCTATAAAAGAAACTGTCAATTATGATGTAAGCATTAAGGCCACCCAGGTATTGCAGCTAATATGTACTAAAAGTAACAGCTATATCTCTGCTAGTGATAGAAAATAATTCAGCAATAATTTTACAGTGTCAACTGTCAAAAGATTAGCAAAGCTTTCCAGTTATGCTATTAAAGATTTAGGGTTTGGAAATGGAGGATGCAAATGAAAAACTTTGAAGCCTTAAAATCTATGAGGAGGAAAGAGAAGTCATACAAAGGATCTTATTGAGGAGTAGAAATCTGTGTATAGAATTGAGTAAATGTAGAACAAAAAACTGGCAAGAAATAGAAGATAAAATGATAGAGAAAAAATAAGGAAATTTCACAGTCAAAGTAGAGGAAAGCTAATTAAGAGAAGAAAATTTAAAAGGGGGAAGATGAAAAAGTAGATAAAAGAAGAAAAAGAGATTACAAGCAAGACTGAAGGATATAAAAAGATTATACAAGCCTTAGGAAACTAGTGAAGAAGACAGCAAAGAAGAAAAAACAAAAACTAAAACTAAAACAGAACAAAACAAAACAAACAAAAACCCCTAAAAACAATGTACAGACTCACAAAAAAAAAAAACCCCACTAAAAAAACCTAATTAAAAGAGCACACAAAGTGTGTGTGTGTGTGTGTGTGTGTGTATGCAGTTTTGTGACACTGTCCAATTCAAGGTGTGACTCTGCCCTCACTAGCAGACAAAGGAAGTAGTCAGAGCCCAGATCCGTGTTGAATAATCACCAGCAAGTCGGCAGTAGGATTAGGGTCGGATGCCAGTTCTGGGACTTTCAAATCCATAAAAATTTAGAGGGAACTTGCCTTCTGGCTTTAAGGGATGGGGCCTGAGTCATTTAGTTTATAACACTGTGGCTGTCTCTTTCTGGCCCTGTCATGGCTCCCTGAACATGGACATCTCCTGTGGTTGTCTTTCATCCACTCACTGTGGGAGTTTAACACATGGAGACCTGCAATAAAGCCAACCTGTGGCTGTCTGCATCCCAGACTTAGTTGGTTCCTCCCTAGAATGAGGTCTGATCAAGCACTTTCTCCAAGAGATGGGGCAGATGATTGGACTGGAGTCACTCGCCATCTGTTGTATCACATGGCATCCTCTGCTTCATTTCACTAGTGCATTTCTCCCTGAAGATGTTTGGAATCACTCATTTTCACTGGGCCTCTGTAGACTTGATCTTCCTTTCTCATGAGCTGTGGGCCAGGAGCCAGGAAGAGAGTGTAGATGGCCTCTTCCTTTTTCTGCAATGAGATCTGTCTCTTTAATGTCTCTCTAGGCTCCAATTTTCTCATCAGATCCTTCTTGGGACCCAGGGATTCACTTCCCTCTTTCTTTTCTTCCCCAAGTTATTTTACAGTGTCTGAACTTCGAATCTTGGAGAGGTTGATTGTTACTGCTTACTGTTCCACCATCTTCCTGGAAGTCTGAGTCATCACAACCAAAAAATGTACCTTTGTTACTAAGATAAAATCACCTTCTTTCAAGGTTGCCCAGTCCACTTTCCAGAGTAGACCAATGGGACAAATTTAGAAGAGAAATGGCTTGTCAGATAATATTCAAAATGCAAGTTATATAAGCCAGTTTTGTGTTACTGTAATGAAATACCTTGTATAATTAACTTATAAAGAGAAAAGGTTTATTTTGTGTCTTAACTATGGAAGATCCAGTCCATGATTACTGGGTAGACCCCTTGATTTGGCCTTTTAGTAGGGGCACTGGGTGGCAATGGCAGAGAATATTTAGTAGAGCAAACCACTCATATCATGAGCTAAGAAACAGAGCAAAGAGCAAAGAGACCAGTGTGCCACAATTCCCTTTGAGGGCATGCGTTCAATAACATACGAACCTCTAATAAACCCACCTCTCGTACGATCTTTCACATCTCAAATGTGCCATTTTACTAACCAAATCTATAACACATAAACCTTTAGGGCACTTCAACATCCAAACTATAGCACAAGTCATTCTTAAAGTTTAAAAGTGTAGTGACATTTCAGTTGTGCAAATGAAATGTAGCTGAAATGCTGAGATTATTCCTTGTGTAGAAAGGAAAACATAATTTTGTTTTGATTCTATCAACATTTATTATTCACTTTCAGGTGTTAGGCACTGTGTTAGACACTAAAAATACCTTAATACAGTATTATTTACAAATGTCTACAGTCCTAAAATCCTGTTCCTTTAAGTAGGCTTAATGTATCCATATATAAATTTCCGTTTTATATTGAAAATATCTTAATAAATAAAAAAGTATTTTTGTTGAAAGATTAGAAGATACAGTCCAGTCAAAATTTCTAAAAATCACCATTATCTTTTCAGGTGACTTCCTACACATGTACTCCATTTTATAGGGATATATTTCTGAAATGTCTTACTTTCTTTCCAACTTTCTTTCTTCTTAGGTGATAATTGTATATTTAGATTCATTGTGCCTATTCAAAATCATAGTTATAAGCATCATTTATTTCATTATTTTAAAGCAACTATTATTACAAAGTCTTCATTCTAGGAGTCTAGAACAGCCGAGAGTTTATTTTTATTCTAAAGAAGCCCTCAGGACTCAGTGAAACCATCATCACAAAAAGAGCAAGAATGAAAATATTCAGACATTGTTCTGAGTTACCTGTGGACTCTCATTTACAGAATTGATATTCCTATATGAAACCTTTCTTATTGATTTAAGACTACTTTTATCTAGTCTTAAAAGTAAATGTATGATAATTATTTGAATAGATTGCTAAAAAATTTTGTCATGAGCTTAGATTTGTTACTGATAGGCAAACTAGTTTATGACTTATAGGCTACTACTTGAGAAAAACTCTAAAACATATTAAAGATATACTACCAGAGATGCCTCTTACTACCAGCTTCAATTACATGTACATTTACCATTAGGGTTATTTATTAGGTAAATTTCATTAAAAATTACTGTGTTGTAAGAGGGGGGAAGTAGTAACATTAGAATCATCTGAGTTTGAATAAGAGATGAGAATCAGCAAATAGCATAGTAGTGCCTGTTATATAGTAGTTCACATGACAACTAATTTGCTTATTAAATGTAAAAAATAAGCACAGAAGTTTTGATAGAAACTTGAACAAAATGGCCTGGAAAGTGGAACAGTATAACATCAAATACAAATGCTTTCTCTGCTGGTCTCAGTTTTTGGAGCAAGTGTACAGTATTCACATGTTTTGGAATGATGAATATCTACAGTTGAATAGATGAGAAAACTGTATCTTTTGCTACTCTATAAAAGGTGTTTGGATAGCAGATTGAATTTCCTAATTCAATTTGAATTGGAAATTATTTCAGAGATATCCACAGAACAGCTGGGTAATTTTCAGGGAAAGGAAAGACGCTGAATTTTCTAGATTGGACTGAAGCTGCTTCCAGGATTCCTTAAGGTCTCCCTTAAGTGTATATAGAAATAGTTAATTAAGTGGGAAAACAAACCTGTTTCTCAGTTGACTATGTTTGGGGCTTCAGATTACGTGTTTACTCATCTCTTCCAAGAGCACTCAAAGCACTCTGCTGAAAAACTACTCTAAAGTAAATAAAGTATAATGTTAAGCTGTATGTCAATGATAGAGTGCTTGGCTTGGCATCAGCATCTAATGACTGTATCTGATAAACCTGCTACTCCCTGGGGACACAGGACACAGTACTTAGGATTCTGAAAAGAAGACTAGAAACAAGTTAAGCACTATTTGATGAAGAGGACACAAATTGGATATCTGTGGTGCCATCTTATCAAAGAGTCAGGGGAGCATCCTGAGAAGCAATTTTGTCAGAAAAGAGAGAAGTTAAGGAAGCTTGAAAGAAAGAACATGCAAAGATGCCAAAGGACAAGACTGTTTCTGTATCACTGTACTCTAAGTGGCACAGTATTCTTCATCCTGCAAGATACTTTGGAGGTAGGACTTTCATGAAATTATATTGGTTTTACTCCTACTTTGTGTTTTCATTGCTTGAATTTTACACTTTTTTCTATGTCTGCCTGTGTAGGTCATAACATTTTGTAATAAATTTGGATGATAAAAATATATTGTAAGTGTCAAAAAATTCCAGACTGTCAAAACAGTTCAAAATTTACCTTTCTGTCATCAACTTTGCTTTTTCTATTAAATGATTTAGTTGTGAAATTTTCAATTACAGATGGATGTCAGGGGAAACCCAATAAACTTAAAGTAATACACTTTAATAGATGTTCAAATTTAATGCATGCATTTTTTGAATTTTAAAAACACTTAAGATATATGACTCTAGTCTTTGGTGACAGAGAACTGAAAAATCTATGCATTCTAGGAAGCAGTGTAGTTTTAATTAAAAATGCCAAGCTACTTTGTCTCCCTCTCAGAGCCACCAATATTTTGCCTTTGGGCTGTTATGTAGACTTGTCTTCCAATTGTCTGTTATAAATAATTCTTATTTTTACACTTTTATTTCCTTACAGTTTGTCAAAATGGTTAGTTATAGCAGTAAATAAATTTCATATCTGGTGAGTGATAATTTTATCAACAGAACACTATTTTATCTTTTGTATAAGTAAAACAAGAAAATGTGACAGGGGGCCTCAAGACCACTCTCCATTTGGATGATTATCTTGTAGGTTTCATGGAACCAAAAAAAGCTGTCATCATTACTGTTCGTTACAGTGAAGTTATACAGATTAAAGTCAGCAAGGGGAAAAGGTGCATATGGAGGATTTCAAGTGAAGCAAGCACAGGCTTCCCTTTGTCTTTCCAGCACAGTCAGACAGATAATGCTTAAATTCTACCAGTAACCATGTGTGATAACATGTGACAAGTGTTGCCAAGCAAGAGGGCCCATCTGAGACTTGGTAGCTGGGGATCTGTTGGGGTTTAGTAACATATAAATGAAATTCCCATATGACCAACTTTAACTGTTCAGTCTTTAGCATCGCACTCCTCCCTAGCTTGTAAATCTAACACGCTATGTCCAAGATCCCAAGTGTTTTCATATTCTGTCTGATTTGATTGAAAGCACCAAGAATACAAAGACGTTCCTGTCAGGTGGGATATTCCAAGGGCTTAAATGTTTTACATTTTTTGTATCAAAATCACTTTTTTTAGTGGTATATTTTCATGAGCAGAGGTCAATGAATTAATAAAAAAATTGATTAGTATTTCTTTCATGTTTAGTATTTTTGTGTCCTATCTGTGAAAAATTTGTCTGTCCAAGGTGATAATGTATTTATCTAGGCTTTCTTCTAGAAGCTTTGCAGTTTAACCATCATATCTAAATGTGTTATCTATCAAACTTAAGTTTTGTGTGTGGTGTTAGGTAGAGGTCAAGTTTTTCTTTTTACATTTTAATAGATCTGATGTTTTTCAGAGTTGTTCAAAGTTCACATCAAACTTGAAGGGATAATCCTGAGTGTTCCCAAATGGCCACTTCTCCCCGACGTGTACCACTTTTCTCACTATCAACATCCTGCACCACAGTGGTGTTTGCTTCAACTGGTGGTTCTTCATTGACACATCATTATCACCTGATGTTCATAGTTTACATTAGAGTTCACTTTTCTTATTGTGGATTCTGCTGGCTTTGACAAATGTATAGTGACGTGAATTTACCAGAATAGTACCATACAGAATTGGTTCATTGCCATAAAAATCCTCTGCATTCTACTTGTTCCTTTTACCTGTCCACAAATCCCTGGCAACTGCTGGTCTTTTCACTGTCCTTGTAGTTTTGCCTTTTTTCCTAGAATGTCATATTTTTGAAATCACACAGTCGTCACCTTTTCGGAATGGCCTTCTTCATTTAGTGAAATGTACTTAAGTTTCCATCATGTCTCCATGGCTTGATAACTCATTTCTTTTTAGTGCTGAATAATAACCATTGCCCAGGTATACCACAGTAGATTTGTCCGTTCACTTATTGAAGAATATCTCAATCACTTCAAGTTTTGGAAATTATTAATAAATCTTTGTAAATATCCAGGTGCAGGGTGTATCTCTTTCCTTAAGAGACAAAGTCTTGCTATATTGCTGAGATTGACACCAAACACTTGAGCTCAGGTGATCCTCCCATTTCAACTTCCTTAATTACTGGATCTACAGGTATACATCACCATGCTCCATATGCAACTTTTTGTGTGGATATAAGTTTTCAATTCCTTTGAACAAATATTAGGGGCATGATTGTGGATTTTATAGTAAGAGTATGTTTAGTTTTATGAGAAACCAGCAAACCATCTTCAAAAGTGACCATACCACTTTGAATTTTCAACAGCTATGAATGAGAGTTCCTGTTGTTCTACATCTCCCTGGAATTTGCAGTTGTTAGTAGTTTGGGTTTTGGCTGCTCCAGTAGGTGTGCAGTGGTATCTCCTTATTTTAATTTGGAATTCCAGTGCCATGTGTGGGCCACCACCAGACTGGGAACAGCTAGACCCAAGCCTCTCCCTGTGAATCAGCACCATTCACAGACTGGGGGGAGAGAGAACAATGGCCACACCAGCAAAAAAGCCCAGTCTGGGAACCAGCGCCATGTGCAGGATGCCACAGGATTAGGAACAGCTAGACCCAAGCCTCTCCCCACGAATCAGCACCATTCGTGGACTAGGGGGAGAGAGAACAATAGCTGCACCAGCAAACAAGCCAAGTCTGGGAACCAGCACCATGTGCAGGCTGCTGTTGAACTAGGAACAGCTAGACCCAAGCCTCTCCCTGTGAGTCAGTGCCATTCATGGACTGGGGTGGGGGAGAGAGAACAATGGCCACACCAGCAAACAAGCTCAGTCTGGGAACCAGTTTTATGTATGGGCCACCACCAGACTGGGAACAGCCAGACCCCAGCCCCTTCCAGCCTGTGGGCTGACAAACAAGAAGTACCAACCAACCCCCTACCCCCATAAGCAACTGGCTTATCTGGAGAAACACAGGCTGTGGTGATAGCTATCAAGGTGAAATGCAATTGGATGCCTGTGGTTCTTTCATGTTTCACTAACATTGCAGGTCTAGGGCCAGTGGTCTGGTCATAGGTTCACAGGATATTGGTACAAAGTGTGGCTTCTAGGGGGGATCTCCTTCTGAGAGTTGCAGCCATTGTTGATTCCCTGTGGTCTTGTTTTGAGGTCCTGTATCATCTCCATTGTTTTGTTGGGTTGGGTTTTATTCTCTTTTGTTTGATTATGTTAAATCTAATAGCAGGAGAAGCTATTTCAAGGATAGCAAGATATATTATGGTAGCAATTTTGGATTTACTATTGGCTTGTTTTGAAATCCTTTATTGCATTCACTGTTTTGTTTTTATTGTTGCTATTCTATTCTGTTGTGTTTGATTTTTACTATGTCCAAAGTTGTCTGCAGCTATTTTGAAGACATTAAAAGGCATTATGGTAATTATTGTTGATTTCATAATGTTTTGAAGTCCTGTATCTCTTACACTGGTTTGTTTTGATTGGTTTTATTCTGCTTTATCCTCTTTAAAATAAAAAAGTAAAATAAAAAATAAAAAATAAAATTTGGAATTCCATATTAACATATGATGTTGAGCATCTTTTCACATGCTTATTTGCTATTTGTGTAACCTAGTTAGTAAAGTGCCTGCTCAGGTCTTTGGCCCATTTTTAAATCAGGTTTGTTTACTTACTACAAAGTTTTAAGCATCATTTACATGTTTTGGATAATAGTCATTTATCAGGTGAGTCTTTTGCATTTTATTTCGGTCGGTGGTACAACCTGTCTTCTCATTCTCTTAACATTTCCTTTTATAGAGCAGAATTTTTAACTTTAATTAAGTCCATCTTATCAATTTTTCTGTCATAGATCATGACTTTTTGCCAAATATAAAAAGTCAATGCTATATCCAAGGTCATCTAGCTTTTCTGTCATATTATTTTCTAGAAATTTATAGTTTTGTATTTTATATTTAGTCCTATGATCTATTTTGATTTACATTTTGTGAAGCTTATAAATAGTATCTAGATTTTGTTAGGCAGTATTGGGCATAGAATATAGCTCTTCTTGCAAGCTAAGTAAATGATCTAGTACTGTGCTACATTTTCAACCCCGGAATCATTCTTAAAAAAAGAGATGTTCAATATTTTGGCACAATCGTTGATTCATTTTAAAAGTAGGATTATCTCATAATCTTTTCACTAAATTTGTTGCCTTTATTGAAAGTTAATTCACAGTACTACACATGTGGTTAGTTTTCTGGATTTTCTACCCTACCCATTGATCTATTTGTCTATTTTGTATAATGACTGCTTGGTTATTGTGTCTTTGAGTAAAATCTGTTGCTTTGTAATCTATGTACTTGATAAATCTCTTATGCATTCTTTTATTTCTGTCATCAATATTTTTGGGGTTTTATATAGCAACCTTACAATATTTTACTAAATTTATTTCTATGCATTTTGATGATATTATAAATAACTTTAAATTTTTTTCCAAATTGTTCCTAGGAATGAATAAATTTGACTTCTGTTTCCTGTTGCTCTGTCTTGTGACCTAGCGAAACTATTACATTAAAATACTTCTTAGGACTCCTTAGACTTTCTAATGTATATAATCATGTGATGGAATGGAAAAAATCATATTAACTTTCTTTCTTTCCATTCTGCTTAACTTTATTTCTTCTTCCTCATTCATTGTATTTATGAGGACTTAAAGGAAGAAGTTAAATGGAAAAGGTGGAAATGAAATCCTTATCTTTTTTTAATCATAAAGGCTAAATATTCACTATTACATACGACATGATCTTAAGAGTGTATTTCAGGCTTCTTAAAAATTTATCAAATCAAGAAATTTTCTCTCTGTAATTTGCTAAAAAGTTTTCAGTAATATTGTTTGTTGACTATTATAAAATGCATTGTCTATATTTATCAAATATTTGTTCAATTTTTAAAGCATTTTTTGTTTATGTAGTAAATACTATTGTAAAGTCAATGTTGGAAAACCCTTCTATTTCTAGAATAAACTGACATTGATCCTTTTTTATGTAGCATATAGTTGCTTTCAATGTTTGTTTAGGTTTTTGCAACTACATTATAGAATGGCATTGGCATGTAATTATCCTTTCTCATTTTGAAATCAGATTTTGGTGTAAAATTACGCTGACATCATTAAATAATTGGGAAAGTGTTCCTTCTTTTTTTTTTTTTTTTGTGGCACCGGGGATTGAACTCACAACCTCGCACCTGCAAGGGCAGGCACTTAAGGCACTGAGCCAAACTCCCGGCCCTGGTTTTTTGAGGCAGGGTCGCACTATGTAGCTCAGGCCGGCCTTGCACTTGCGTTGTAGCCCAAGCCGGCGTCGAACTCACAACGCTCCACCTACCTCAGCCTCCCTAGTGCTGGGATTAAAGGCGTGCACCACCACGCCCGGCTTCTTTTTTATTCTTTGTAAGAGTTTAAAATTGGTGGTGTTCATGAATCCCTCAGTGCTTGGTAAAATTCAGTAGGGAAGGCCTCTAAGTCTGGAATTTTCTTTGTTGGAAGATAATTACGAATTTAATTCCTTTAGTAGTTGTAATATTATTTATATTTTCTGTTTCTACTGTTTTGGCAAGTTTTATTTTTCTGTGACTTTGTGTATTTCAAATAAATTATCAATTTTAAGTTCAATTTGTTATTTTATATTTGCTTTTGCATCTTTTTTGGGTTACCTTTTTGAGAGGAATGTTTACAAAAGTGATCAGCAAATGATTTTTTTAATTTTAAAGAGAAAAAAGGTAAAAATAACAGTGAAACAGATTTTCAAAACAGGTTAGTAGGACAGTTACAATAGTTGATACATTACATATTGTTGTCTTCCTAGTAGTTATTCAGAGTACAAGATATAGGCATGATATCTTGTCAAAACAATATTAGCACAAATCTTTCTTTTTAATGAACTAAGAACACATATATATATTTTCTTATTCTACCTTTCCCCTTTCCCCCGTCTCAGTTTGTCTTTCCCTTTGAACAATGTCTACTCAGTTTACAATATCTATTGTACATTTTGGATCTTATTTACTAATTCCTTTTCTCACACTAGTGAGACAATACTATGTTTACACATATGTGCCTGTTTTATTTCCATTACAATTATGGTCTCAAGTTGCATCAATTTACCTATGTTAAGTCTCCAGTTTATTCTTCTTTATAACTATTACTCCATTGTATAAAAAGACCACATCTTTTTTATCCAACCCACGATTGATGGGCATTTGAGTTGTTTCCAAGATTTAGCTATCACAAATTGTGCTGCTATAAACATGGGTGCATGAATATCACTGTGGTGTGATGTTTTTAATTCTTCTGGGAAAATAACCCAGAAGTGGAATAGCTGGGTTGAATGGGATCTCTAATCCTAGTTTTCTGAGGAATCTCCACTTTGATTTTCAAAGTTGTTGTACCAGTCTTCTCCCACCAGCAGTGCAGAAGTGTTCCTTTTTCTCCACAACCCTTCCAGCATTTGTTATCTATTGATTTATTTATGCTTGTCATTCTTTCTGGAGTGAGATGCAATCTCAGTGTTATTTTAATTTGCATTTCTTGAATGACCAATGATATTGAACATTTTTTCATGTATCTATTTGCCATTTGTATTTCTTCACCTGAGAAGTGTGTATTCATTTCAGATGACCATTTTTGGACTGGGTCTTTGAATTTGGGGGTTTGATTTTTTTTAATTCTCTGTATGTGTTCTAGATATAAGTCCTTGTCTGTGGGACAGCTAGCTGCAATTTTTTCTCACTCTGTGGGTTTTCTTTTCACTCTGTTGTTAATTTCTTTTTTTGTGCAAAATATTTTTAATAAAGTGAGATTCCATTTTCTGATTCTTTGTAATACTTCCCTTACAGTCTGGGTTTTGTTCATGAAGTCTCTGCCCATACCTATGTCTTTGAGATTTATACCTATTTCCTTTTTCAGTTAATTTAGTTTCTATTTTAACATTTAGATCTTTGATACATTTTGACTTTAGTTTAGTGCATGGTGATAGACATGGGTCTAGTTTTAGTCTACAGCATGTAAAAAGCCAATTTTTCCAGCAAATACTTTTAAGGCTCCAGATAGAAAATAGCTTAGGCTAGTGAGCCATGTAGTCTTTGTCAGAATTAATTCATCTCTTAGGTTGCAGCACACAAATTTCCTCAGGTAATATGTAAACAAATAGATGTGTCTCTAGTCCAATAAGACTACAAAAGTGGGTGACTAGCCCATGGGCTGGAGTTTTTGAACTCTTTGCTGATATCATTGATTTTTTTTCTCTTTTCCCCTTTTTTATCAGCATATGTTTGCAATACATAATAAATACATTCATTCTGGGGAATTATACGTAAATATAAATATATATATATATATATATATAACATTAAATTTCAATCTTGCATCTTTTCTAAATTATGCATTTAAATGTATATTAGGGTTAAGATTGTCCTGCCTCAGCCTCACAAGTAGTTGGAACTATAAGCATGCACTGCCAGCACTGGCTATAGGGAACCTCTGAATCCTCTGATTTCATTCTCTAGTTTTAAAAATTTCTCAGTCATTGTATCATCAAATTTTGCTTCTTTTGTTATCTTTTTCTGCTTTCTTCTTTGAGATGTACATATATTGGTTTCCCCTAATCTTTTCTCTTTCCATATTTCTTTCCACTTTTTTCCTGACCTATTTTCCAGTTAGGAATTTGCACTCAGGTCCATTTAGTTTTCTCCTAAATTCACTAAATATATTCACTTTGACTATTGTACTTCTAGTTCTAGGTTTTTTTTTTACTGTCAATTTTCTTCAAACAGTCTCAATTTTAAAATTTTCTTGAATATATTCACCATAAATATTTAAAAACCCATGTCCCTAATCTACATTACCTTTATTTTAGGAGGTTGCTCTTATTTTTCTATCAATTGTTTTTTATTTCTATGTATTCATTTTTTATTTAGTGCTAGATATTGTACATAAAAATTCCAGAAAGAATATGAGCCTTGTGAAAAGAATGAGAAGAAAGAAAATATTGATTCCACCTCTTTCCAGTTGGCAGATGGAGGCCATGGGGACTAATAGTCCTAGATCACATTCATTCAATTTCTGTGACTTTTAGGCCTGGTCTCTAGGACATAAAGCTTTGTGATCCTACCCTGTCCTGCTGGTAGAGTTGGACTTTAGTGTTTTTTGTTTGTTTGTTTGTTTGTTTTTTCTACATGCTTATGACTTTGAAGATCATTGTTAATTTTCTCACTTGTATACTGCCTTTTCCAGAATCAAAGGTCTGTCTTCTCTGTTTTAATTAGCTTCTTTTGTATCTTGGCTATACATTATTTTTGGTTTCTTTTAAAAATTAGTATATTTTGCAATAAATACTAATTACATTCATCTTGAGGGATTGGTGCATACCTACATTGCATTTTAATCACTTTTGCTTCACATTCCCATCTCTTTCCATCCTCAGATCCCCTTCTCATTTCCACAAAGTCTGGCTTTCTGTTTGCTATCATCTATTATTTTGCTCTTTAAATTATTTATAATTTTGATTTTTCATAAAAGTGAAACCATGTGATATTTAACCTTCTGTGTTTGATTTATTTTACTTAGCATTATGAACTGAAGGTATATCCATTTTCCCACAAATAACTCACATTTATCTTTTTTATGACTGAGTAGTACTCCATTGTGTATATATGCCATATTTTCTTCATCCATTCATCTGTTGATGGGCACACAGACTGTTTTTTTTTTATTTACCTGTTAGGAGATATGGTACTATAAACATGGGTATACATGTGTCACTGTAATGTGATGACTTTCAACACTTGGGGAAAGATAACCAAAAAGAGGCATTGATGGGTTAAATGGAATTTGTATTTTTCATTCTTTGAAGCATCTCCATTGCTTATCTCAGTGATTGCACTAGTTTATATTCCCGCCAACAATATAGAAAGGTTTATTTTTTTCCCAAAGCCTCACCAGCATTTGTTGTTTTTTGAGTTCTTGGTAATAGCCATTCTTTCTAAGTAAAATAGAATCCCAGAGCTATTTTGGTTTGGATTTCTCTAATAGTCAAATATGCTGAATATTTTTTCATGTACTTATTGGTCATTTGTACTTCTTGTTTTGAAGTGTCTATTCATTTCAATTTTGGGCTCCACAGTTTTTGCTACTTGATTTTCTGTTGCTTCATAGAGATTGCAAACATATTTATGCCAGGTTTTCTAGTTGTTTCAGGGGTAAAGGTTGTTCTTGGTACTCCTTACTAGCTAGTTCACCTTTACAAACAGTTGGTAGTTGTTTTTAATTTTCCTTATTTAGTTAAATAAAAATTTTGCAGCCTTTTATGCAATCCCACATAGTCTTTTTGAAGAAACTTTAGTTATCTGTGAAATTCATTAATTGAAGAGCCTCTAATTAAAGGGGTATAAAAGATATAAAAGCGCTAAGTTTTGTGATCAAGGAAATTATGTTTCACTTGGATGAAGCAATTAGTACCTTATAGAATAATGCAGTTGTACAAAATTTTGATTGGATAGCACAAGCTTCAAACAGCACTTCAAACCTCATATAGATGATGAAGTTGTAGCTAGAATTTGGAAGACGAATATAGTCGGAGAGAGAGGAAGGGTATTTCCAGCAGGGACTAACTTAAGCTAAGGCTTAATTACCAATCAACTGATTTAATTCATATCTTAATGACTGAATAGTTTATCCCTTAATGCTCCTTTCCCTTGTTTTGCTGTTAATACTAATCAAGTTGTTGTGAAAGCTTGGGAAGACACTGGTGCATACTGTGATACATGTGTTAATTTGACTGACTGTGACATGTTTAGCAGGCCCAGGAGTGAAGCTAACAAGCACATGATTGTGTAAAGTCTTCATAGTTCAGTTTTGTGTTTTATAGTCAGCCTTAGCTCATGAACCTCAAGAAAATTTCAATGAATACCATTATTTTTTGTCTAATGCCTAGTTGGAGAAATCCCCCGTGCTCACTCTCCTGCTTTGGTACTAGATTGAGATATTTGCGAATATAAAACTAGAGCATAAGCCACACTAGTAAAAATTGAGAAGGATCCATATTATACTTTCTTATTCGCAATGCTGACTTCACTTGAGTGAAGTGACTATATTTAAAGTTCAATATTTTTCACTATGAGTTTGCTTAAGATAAATGAGATATCCTGTGCAACTCTCAAGTACATGAAGCCTCTATGTCTAAGATACTTGGTAGGTCTGAATTTCTGACAGGGGGAAGGAGAGCTAGTAAAGATAGTGTAGTGAGTATAAATTTTTCCTTAATAAATTCAGATGTAAAAGAAGTATTTTGTATATTTACTTCAAATCAAATTTATTCTACTTTGACGCTCTAATTTATCATTCTGGTTGAAAGTTCGGTCTCATTTATTACTAGTACTTTCTCCTATGCTCTTATCTCCCATGTAGTGCAATGGTTCTCGGGGGTTAGTGCAGAACAGGCCATGCAGGGAGGATTCTTTGATTTTATTATTTTTTTATTTTTTTATATTTTTTTGCGGCACTGGGTATTGAACTCACAACCTCGCGCCTGCCAGGGCAGGCACTTAAGGCACTGAGCCAAACTCCCAGCCCTGGTTTTTTTTGAGGCAGGGTCGCACTATGTAGCTCAGGCCGGCCTTGCGCTCGCGTTGTAGCCCAAGCGGGCCTCGAACTCACAATGCTTCGCCTACCTCAGCCTCCCGAGTGCTGGGATTAAAGGCGTGCGCCACCACGCCCGGCCTTGATTTTAGTTTATACTGATTACTATTGACATACTACTCACTGAAGCCTGCACAGTCTCCTGAAAGTAAGTTTCATGTTGTGGCTTCCATGGATTTGTTCTGAGCTTTAGAATTTAGTACCCCGGATTTGGCTTTATTGCGTACTACATTGTACACATTTTCCCTTGTGGTCCTCCAATCATTGCAGGTTTTAATAAAGGAGAACATCCAAACACAGCTCTATCCTTAGTATTTTAAATTTTTTTCCCTCCTTAACAGAAGAAAAGATGAAAGTGTAATGGTAAGTACTACGGAATTATCTTGAAGTTATGACACCACTAGACATCTCTTTATTTCCACTCACTAAAAAATGGTTGTGGGAAGTAGGTCTATGAGATGCACTGGAACACAGGCTGGACTTCCTCATCATCAGTTGATTTTCAGATCACCTATTTTGTATCAGGCCCTAAACAATGAATAAAATCTGACCTGTACCCTTAAGGAGATTCTGTTCAAGCAGAGGGTTAAGAATATAATAGGAAAAAAGGTTCTTTATTAGTAGTGACCTTGACACCTTAAATCTCAGACCTCAAACTTCCTGTTTCAGTTTCATTGGTAGTTATGAATCAGTCAGTCTTTAGGGCTGCTTAACCTGTAACTGACAATGAATGTGTGTGTGTGCATGTGAGTTTGTGTGTTTGTGTGTGTGTGTGTATGTGTGCATGCGTGCGCATGTGTGTGTATGTGTTTTTATATTAGGTGCTCCTGGGCTGTGGCCTGAAAGTGTAAAACTGTGTGGCTCCGGCACTTTAATCTCTGGCTTTACAAGACTTCCTGTTGCAGATAAGGACACTGACTTCTCTTATCTGCTTGTCCCTAGGTGCTTCTCTGTAGTGAGATACTGACTTTACCTGCAGAGCTGGATTGCTTTTATCCCTGAACTATATACTGCAGACACTCAAGATTAGTGCCAGAAGAGGAGAAAGGGTAATTGTTTCTGAGGAAGTGAATTGTGTAGGTGGTAGTTCTGTAAAAAAACTGGGGGCTAGAGTGTTATTTTGTCAAATATGGCTGCCACACAGTCCTGAAAGAGCTTTTTGGTGTCTTTTGTAAAGAATTCAACATTGACATGCTTTGTACTCTGGCAGTTATTTTAGGGAAAATTGTTTAAAATGTTTTAGTCTTTTAAAAATCTCTTACCTATTTTAGTTGTATAACACGTTTTTGTAGAGGCCTCTGGAATACTAATGATATCAGATTTTTATTAATTCAGTAATGCTGCACTGTAAATCAGAAGGTTTACATCCTTGGCCCAATACCATTTTAATTTTCCAACCATCTGAGCAAACGGCAACTATTACTTGATAAGTATTTGAATACTCTTCTTGTCAAGTATATATTTATCTTTAAAAACCTAGTCCTGGAGAAAGTCTTTTATGTGTAATTTTGACTGTATGCTTTGTAAACTTCTATTGATTTTGTTCATCTCTACAGAACTGGGATTCCTTTTCAGAGTTTCATCCCCTTTAGCAAATGTGAAGAAACTTAAATGGAACTTCTAGAATGAGTTCTTAGGTTGCAGACTGTCCCTTCCATTTGGGAGAATAGAATTATAATGGAAAAGCATGTTAAAACACATTCACCTTGCAGGATTCTGGCTGCATTTTTTATGTTAGTAGGGGTTGAACCCAGAGCCTTTGTACTGAGCCACATCCACAGACTTCAATTATTTTTTTTGAGACAGGGTCTCGTTAAGTCACTAAATTTCTCAAGCTGGGCTTGAACTACATCCCTCCTACCTTAGCCTTTCAGAGAGCAAGGATACAGGCACATAGTGCTACACATGAATGAATGCTGGCTTGTGAAATACCTGTTCCTTTCACTTGGGACTTCTATGAGACAAAGAAGATCAACAGGCATAACTGGGAAATAGGTGCAGGAGAAACCCATTTCTACTGATTGTTCCCCTACTGAATGTCCACCTTAGCTTTTGAGGGGACCCCATAGCTTTCTAGATCCTGACAAAACCTGGGTTTTATGAAGGCATTGGAATATATTCATAGCAGAGTTTGATAAACTTAATTCATTACAATATCATTGTCCCAAGAAACTTGCATTTGAATAAACTGACAAAGCCCAAGAGGATGAATTTTATAGAAGGGTTTAAACCATCATTATTCCAATGGAAAGAATATTTTATTGGTCAGTAGTATTTTCCACACCCCTATAACCAAAATGGTCATTTGGTATCTCCTTAATTGTTTTTCTATATCTAGTCCTGACTAGTACCCTTGCTGAGTGGTAGTTGAGCTGTAGCTGACCAAGTCTCTAACGCTATACAGTCTGTGAGTAAGAGAATAGAAAAGGAGAATGAAGATGTAAAGATGAAGAGCAGTGACAGAGAGGAGGCAAGTCTACTCTCATTGTTCACCCATCGTGGGACAAATGGGACTATATGTTGTGGAAAGATGGAAAAAGCAAGCAAAATCTTGATTCATACAATAAGAATCTCATGATCCTGATGATACAATAAGATAAAGGAGTGGAATTTATTAATTACAATTACAATCAGACTAATTAGAACTTGTGTATCATCTTAAATTCTCAACTGTATATTCTTGGGTAAATTATTTATCCTCTCTAGCCCTGAATTCCTCAAATGTAAAACAAAAGTCATGCTTACTTACTATTTGACAACAACACAAAGGACAAATGGAAACTTCAAAGTTTGCAAACTCAAAAGTTATAAAGTGCTTTATAGAGCTGAGATGTTTGAAACACAGGATTATCATTTAAGGATATTCCACTGATTTCTTTTTCCCCAAAATTGAATTGACTTTTACCACTTTGGCTGGGAAAGGCCACACCAGTGTAAAAGTGGTGGTATAACATGGATTGACTAGTGCTTCTGGGAAGTCACACGGGTCCCAGCAGTCACACAGGCTCCAAACTCAAGCTCTGTACATAGTTTAATAAACGATCTGCTTATATTACCTTTAAATTCTTCATTTTAAACAAAGGGCCTCACATTTTCATTTTCTATTTAGTCCTCAAAAATATATAGCTGGCCTTGCTCTTTGACTTCTTCTCTCTGTTCTTTTATGTAGTCATGGGAACCAGAGATTCATTTATGATCCTAGGAAGAAAGACATATGGAAGTTAGCTGAGAGTCTGGCTGGGGAGTCTGCTAGATGGACACAGTGACAGGGGTGGAGTGACTCTCCAGATGAGGGGTGTTAAGGGGTTAGCCTGAGCTGAGACCAAATATGAGCCATAGATAAACATTTGGCTGTCACTTGGTGCCAACAAATGCCCTAATGGAGACTAATTAATAGCAACGATTATCAAGCCATTACCATGCTAACAGAAAGCATTTCTAAGTTCACCACTTTCTGACTTCATCAATAAATACCAGCAGAATGAGCAGTGACCAGGCACAAAAGGCACATTGCCCCAAAGACCCAAGGAATCAGAAAACTGCAGGACAGTACAGGAATCTACACAATTGTGAGCCTTCCCCACATTTCATTGTATCACAGGTTATGCAGTGTTTATGAAGAAAAAAGTAGAATTCAATAAAACGAATCCATATAGCATTTGTATTCTTCCCATCTCCTTTATAGCCTGGTGAAACCTACTTGCTGGTTGGATTCCTTCTTTGCCACTGGAGGAAATTTTGGCAATCCCCAGAGCTCTTGGATAATGAAAAGTCCTCTGGTCACATTTTACCATAAGAATTTTCTCATTTCTGTAATTAAAATGTCAAGTCACAAGAAGCAGTCAATATTCTGACTTTCACTTGAAGTTAAAGCTTTTCAGACTTTTTCAGAGTTTAAAGTCTGTTTCATACTTGGCAACCTGTAGTTAGAAAAGAGGGCACAAATTTACTTTCTTTACTCTTCTCATTGTGCATCTCCTTACACCCTTCCTCCAGTTTGATAGCCAGTATTTATGAACTTTTCAGGTCATACTGGGTAGAAGGAGAGGTATGGAACAAGAAGAATCTCACCTGAAGCATATCACTGTGGTCTGACTTTGATGTCCTGATTGGCAAGTATGTAAGCCTGACTCTTGAGTTGTCTTCATGGATTATTTGATGATCTCTTACTTCTAAAATTCTTAACAAAGTTAGAAGTGTCTGTATGGCCATAAAGGAATCACCTTCCATGTCTGCCAAATCTCGATTTGGATAATAATCTCAACTTCTTTCTTCTGATGTCCTATTGCTCAAGTTTGGAAGCCCTCTTGAGACAGAGTATTGCAGAAAGCTTATTTTTGCTCTTTAGTAGGCTGAATACTGATATCTGGGAGATATCACTGTCCAAATCTCTAGAAACAGAGTATGTTATCTTACAAAGTAAATTAGACAGCCAGGCATGGTATCACAAGCCTGTAATCCAAGGACTTGGGAGGCTGAGGCAGAAAGATCACCATAAATTTAAGGCCCACTTGGAGCACATAATGAGTTCAAGGCCATCCTGAGCTATATAGTGAGACCATGTCTCAAAAAAAAAAGGAAAAAATATATGAATGAAACTTTGTGGATGTTATTAATAATTGTGAAATCAGGAGATTATCATAGATTATCTTGGAGGGGTTGACTTGATTATAAACTTCCTTATAAGAGGGAGGCATAATATCAGAGGCAAGAGAAAGTACTGTGACAAGGGAAGTAGATATTGGAGTGATGTGGCCAAAACTGAGGGATGCCAGCAGTCTCTAGAAGCAGGAGAGTAGGAACAGACTCTCCCATGGAGCCCTTGGAAGGAATCAGCCCTACCAACCCCTTGACTGATGCTTGCTTCCTTTTGGACTTCTGCCCCCCATCCCATATTTGTGAGATAATATATATGTGTCAAGTTACTAATTTTGTGGCAGTTTGTTATGGGAGAAACAGGAAATTAATATATGGTCTGAAGGGAGTACTAATGTATCATTTATGTGAACAAATTCTGAAAGTATAGATGATGGTTAGTGCACCAGCCTCTCAGAACAGATAGCCAACCACAGCTCTTGCTTTTTAGATTTCCAAGTTACACATTAGACTCCTTTGACTCCCAGTAGCAGTGGAGAAAGTGTAAGCTCTCTGTTCTTGAGGTGTCCCTCAATTGGCTTTGTGTAAGAGGAAAATACCGACTCCTTTCTCTTATGGAGAGAAAGGAGAGTAATATTTCTGAAAAAGACTATTTCGTTCCAATTTCCAACTGCTCCTCAAATTTAGTTCACTTGTATTAGAGATGCATAAGGGTTATAAAGCAGAATTTGAATACCTTTTTCAAAATTCTTGAATTGGTGCTGCAAAATACTAATTTTAGAGTTTAGGCATACTTGCCCACTTATGTTTCATTCTTTCTTTCAAGGTATCTGATTAAACAGATTAAAGGGGCCCAATTTAATATTTCTTGTATGAAATTCCTCTCATAAAGCCCAGGTGCTCTCTTGGAGGGTGAACAGGGCGATGGAGAGATCATTTTAAAGACTGTGAATTTATCTAAAAAGATTGAGTTACTTAAAGAGTTTAAATTATTACATTGGGCTGAAGTGAACAAAGAGAGCTAGATAAAATTTTCTCTTCTACCAAATGTAAAAGGGCACCTGAAGAATATTAGATTAGTGATAGAATAAATGAATGAGATACATTTTCTTCATGCATCTGAATGCAGTATGAACACTTTTCTTTCTGCTATGTATCTGGTTTTTGAGTGTTGATTGGCAAAGTCATCAATACTTTCTCTATGTCAGGATCATCTTGGAGATTACCTCAATGAACGCTGCATAAATACTTACATAAATTTAATTGAAGAATTTTACTGTGTCCTAGAAATAGAGAAATCTTAAGGCAGTACCTGATACGTGATGGAGGAAAGAAAACCCATTTATATGTTGCTGATATTCCTAATATGTAGGTGGCAGTTGTGGAGGGGGCATCACTGATGAGTAGGTAGACAATGTAGTTAAGGACTTTATCCAGAGTTCTGGCTAAGGGACTTGAGGTTGTAATCTTCAGGCCCTGTTGTAAGGAGAATGGCCCATCAGTGTATGCATTGCCTACATTTTGCATGTAATATCTCAAATGAGAAAAATTATAAAAATAAACACCCAGAAACATCTGTTCGATCTGAAAAAGCACAGTGCTAATTTATATACAGAATCATCATCAGCTGAGAAATGAATTAACAAGATTGCATGTTTAATGCATAGTATATAGCATCTTTGTTAAGTGCCTCATCTTCAGACAGAATATAAATTTCACTGTTGTACTTATTGTTCAGGTTGTAGTTAAGCAAATAATGCTTATACTTAGATCATGAGGGATTTCAGGAACCCAATTGTATGATATTAGTTCTGCCAGAATGCTTTGTATCAAGTAAGTGACTTCATGTTTTTTTTTTTTCCTTGGGAATACATGTGTTATCCAAGCAGTATGGAGTAGGCATTAGAAGATGTAAGTTCTAATCTCATCTTTATCGTGTATTAGATATTTTATCTGAAACAATCCACAGCCTAGCGGGACCTATTTTTATCAATTAAATACAAGAATATTTACTGTACTGTATATCTCTTAGGTTAGTTGTGGGCTTAAATGAGGAAACACACATAAAAGAGCTTCTTGTAATGCAAAGCTATAGAGAGGAAAGGGATTATTGTGTTAGTTTTAGAATGACTCATGTACCTGTCTTTACTGAATTCCCCTTCCCTTGCACTTTTCTTCTAAGGAATTCCCATTCTTGTCTCAAGGATAGTGTATTTTCAGTAGGCCATCTTGAGTGTGATCTGGTATTTCAGTTTCTCAAGACATTTCCCTTTGTATTTAATGGAGATCTATTACAGCAAAGGATGGCAAGAGTCTGTTCCTGCCACCTGAAATTGTTTCAAGATTTGTCTGCTTTTCGTGTTAGAACTACTATGTTTGCTGGCATGTGTCTCCCTTGTTACATGTTCTTCTTCTTTATTCATACTTTCGGTGATTAAACACAAGTCTTGCTTTCCCTATTTCAATCTTAAAAGAATATTGTTTGCTAGCTGCAATTAAACTCTAACCTTTGGAAACTAGGTCAGAACTTGTCAAAAGATATGAACTACCTTGACTGTAGTAAAAAAGTTGTATTAGGATATTTTAGAATATGCTTCAAGAATAACAAATGCTGAAATCTCAGTGATTTCAAATGCAAAGGGTTTATATTCTGCCTCTTCAGGCTACTGCAGGTCTTCTGGGCCCTCTGCTTTATCACCCTCATTCAGTGACTCAGGCTAGTAGAAAAGCAGCTGTCAGGAACATTGCTAGTCTTTGTGGCAGAGGAAAAAGAGAACTCTGACAGTTCTCACAATGACAAGTCTCTGGTTTAAAATCTCACTCATTGACCAGAACTCATCATATGGAACCACCCAGAACCCCAAAGAAGCCAGGAAGCACAATCTTACTATGTGTTAGGAAGACGGGAAAAATAAACATTTTGAGAGAAAACACTAGTGACTGACAGATGTTTAAATTGCTCACATTTTGAGGTCTCTGATCCATAAAGGAAGAGTTTAGAATAATTTATCATTTTGCTATAGGCAGTCATTTTAGGTATCTGGAACACTTGTACTTTTGCCCTGAGACCCGACTAAAAAAGTTAAACTCTAATAAAGTTAATACAAACTTCTCTGTAAAAACCTTCTCCTGGTTTTTAATAGTGTCAGTTATTTTGATGGCAGGACTTGGTAATTTTCAGCCCTCCATATTTATTCTATTAAATGCTTTCAGTGAAAATATGTGGCATCATAGCACTAGCAAGAAAACATAAGATTTCAAGTCTGCTCATGTGACTCTTTTCATTGTTGATTCAAGTTTCCTATCATTCATTCATTTTTATCCATTGTCCTATACAACTAAGACTTTTACTGAACACATTTCCATTCCAGACTCTGTATTAGGTGCTAGAAACAAAAAAGTAAAATTAAACATGATTTTGTTTCCCAGAGAAATACAAGTATTTATTTTCTAACTCATGCCACTTGTCATGGCTTGTGTTTGGATGTCCTCTGAAAGCCTCATGTGGCTACAGGTGGGCTTTTCGGTGGTTGTTAGATCTAGAGTATGTGATTGATTCATGGTGCAATGCTGGGATTAAGGGCATGTAACTACTAAATCTATCCACTATTTGGTTTAGTGCCATCCTAATCCCAGTAGTCTGGATAAGATAAAAGAGGCAGAAAGGCACTTTCAAGACTCTTGTTGCTTTTGCTACCTTGTAGGTGCCCTGAACTGTTCTCCTCTGCTGTTGGAGTCAGCTGATAATGGGCTGAAACCTCTGCAAACTGTGAGCTAAAAAAACCTTTCCCCATTTAACTTTGGATGTCAGGTATTTTGTCTCAGCAATGAGAGAAAAGTAACTAAGACATCATTCTTTCATAAACATGAAAATATCATGTCCTTAAGGTTATTCTAAATTTCAAAACAGTGTGCCTACTACAGAAGTACCAAAGAAATGGCCATTTTAATAATTTTTTTAACTACCTGCATCTGTCTTTCCCTAGAGGATTTTATACTGCATGGGAAGATTTCTATCTGCTCCCTGTCTCTGTAGCACTCTTTTGTCAACCTGCTTGATAATCACCTATCTGATTATGTCCTGTCCACTTATACACATTGTTAGAATGGGGAATGGGGGAGATTTCAGCTTTGTGTATGAACCCACAATGGCCATACCTAAATAGGGCACATCCAGAGCTGCAATGGCACCTGTAGTACCTTGTTTTATCTCAAGCTGAATTATTTCTGTTGCACAAATTCATTTGCCTAGGAGGGCAAGTGTTTCAGTACCTATACTTGTCAGGCACTATCTAGTGCTATACAGGATTTCAAAGAAATAGAAAATAGCCCCTGATTCCAAGTTGCATGGATGTATCTGATGTAATCCGCATACAATCAAGTCATCTAAGAAAGTGCCAGGGGGCATTGGGTGGTTCAGATTCAGATGGGAATAGTTTCTTTTTGACTCTTTTTAGAAGAGCGGTTGATTGACTGAAGGCTGCACACGTGCTAAACGTACCCTTAGTGCTGAGCTACACCCTTAGACCCTGGGAAGAGATTCTTAACTGAATTATAACATATTACAGTATAATTGATACTCTCTCTCCATTTCTGTTTTTAATTTCCTTTACATCCTTTAAGAGTACTATGAATACAGTGGATGCTTCTTGCTTGTTTTAGGGACAAAGAAGTTGAACTGCCTTAAAACACTTGTTTCAAAACTCAGATATTGGCAGGCAGGTAGTAGCAATGTGTCTTAACTGTGGCAGAAGCAAATTCTTAAATATTAAAGCCTTCCATTACTTTAACCAAGAATATTAAAAGATTGTACTAGACTGTATCTAGAAAGAGATTCTAGCAAATTGAACTCAAAATCGTTAATTGGCTGACAAAAATATATAATCTAGGTCTGCAGCAACTCCCAGTGCTCCTGACAACCAACAAAGTCATTGGCTGTGTTGTGAAAATCTCATATTGTTCTCATTTTTGCCTTAGTGCTCTAGGCCTTTATTACCTGAAATCCCCAGCACTCATCTCTGTAGCCAAACAAAGATCAGGGCATTGTCTCTGCAATACCAGTGCTAAATATCAGCCTTTTTCTGGTTATGACTCCTTGTTTGATTACTTTTGATGTCATCCTGGATGTCACAAAATACTGTCTCTAAACCCCAAGGGAAATAAAAAAGATAATGGGATCAGGGGCTTCCTGAAAACATCTAGAAAATTGTACCTATCACATTGCCTCTGCTGGTACTTTTGCTCAGTTTGGGTCCTGGTCCACCTGGCCCCATCTTCTCATTCATTCTGTCTTTGTCATGATCCTCCTTCCTTACTTCCAATCTACCTGAATTTGCTACTAGTTAGACTTCCTTCCAAGCTGTGCAGTCCTGCTGGTTTGCCTGAGGACTGGCTTTCCTTCCTTTCTTTATCATTTCTGTTTGATTTTTACTTAAAGATAGAAAACATAGCCAGTCCTTCTTGTCTTCACCTCCAGATTTCATTTTATGCAATTGCCTCGAGTGAATTCTAGGGGGTGGGGTGGGGAGTAATTGCCATGGAACATTTAGTTCACTGCTTTGAGAAAATAACAATAGTAACAATAGTGTTTGCTATTATTATTGCTATTATTATTATTTGCAACAAAGAGTGCCCTGCAAATCTGATAATTTTCTCACATGATCTCTTATGCACAGAAACCAAATCACACATTAGATTTGCTTAAAGCAAGATCTTACTGTCAGCATAGGCTATTCTGCTATTTCTATTTCTACAAAGCAGTCTTATTACTGCTATGGGAAATTTTAGTGGGTCATCTTTGGGAAATTCAAAAGAGCAACAACTTAATATTCTCCTTAAATGGTAATTCCTTCTTGGGGACCTGGCCACTTTTATACTTCAGACACAGTCAGCAGTCCAGTGCTGTGAAGAATGAGAGACATGTGTAATTTAAAAATCATTTCCTGCATCTTAATATCAGGCTTTACCAGGAAAGCAAAGTCCCGTTTCTCTACTTTCTCTCTGTGTTTGCCCTTCAGAGCCAATATTCCTCTAGGCCAAACTACCCTAGACCTTTTCTTTTGGCCCCTGTATTCGCCTCCTGAATTCTTCCAGAAGATCAGGATTAAAAGGATTACATTACTGTTTAATTTTCTACAATGTGTATTTCCATTCCCTGAGTGCAAGGCTCCTCAGCTAGATCAGGTCATTACTTGATTTCCCTTGTCACTCTTTGGCATTTAATGATTTCTAGCTTTGCCTTGTGTATAGAAACATGAAATTTGGAAAAAATGTGGATTGAGGTCAGGTTCCTCTACTGTTGATACTTTTCTTCTGAGTGTATTTTCCATGTTTTGGAAGATTGCATTCATAAAATTGCTATTGCCATGCCATGAAAATACCTTAGAGGGACTTTTCATTTTGTAGCCTCTGTGGTGCTTGATATTCCTAATAAACCCTTTCAGATAAATTTCATGGACAAGATTAATAGTTTAATGTATCAGAATTATATTCCAGTTAAATTTTTACTAATCGATGGCTATGGTTTGCATCCTCCAGGAATCTTTTCTTGATAATTATGGAACAAATAAATCATTCTCTTTTGTTATCTGACACTTAGTTATATATTACCCTGTGATAAATATTTTCTTAAGTTGCTAATTTACTCAGACATTAGGATTTGTTTGTTTGTTGAATTATATATTTATTGTTTGTAGTACCAAGGATTGAATCCATCGCCTTCAGGCTGAGCTACATCCCAGGTCTTGCTGAATCACTCAAGTTACTCAGGCTGGGCTTCAACTTGTGATCTTTATGTCTCAGCCTCCAAGAGTGCTAGGATTACAGACATGTGCCACCATGCCTGACTGATTTAAATGTTTATATATGCATGAGTTAGTATATCTTGCCCTTTATGACAGAGTTTTTATACTTTAGTGCTTTCCTTACAGTGCTTGGCATCATTCTTTGAAGAAATGTAGTAGATTTTTTTGAATTTATTAAGTGACAATTACCTTTTAATTAACAGGAAACCCTAACCTCTACCAGAAAGATGAAAATTTCTTTTTGAAAGACCATTCCAACTTTATCTTGGGAATTCTTTTATGTAATTAATTTGAATTCTTTATGCAGTAAGTCCCCAACTTATGAACATTCCAGTTGCAAAATTTCACAGATGTACTGTATAAGACTCACACTGCAGGATATGAAATAATTCAACTTATGAACAGTTCTCCCAGAATGGAAATCTTTTGTTAGTTGGGGACTTACTTTATTGCACTGTATTATAGATATTCTGGTTTAAAATTTTTTACGTTAAAGAGAAAAAATAAAACAAAATTTTAACAAGGTAATAGGAGAGTAACAGTGGTTAATACATTGAGTATTGTTATCTTTAAATTAGTTATTCAGAGTACAAGATATAAATATTTAATTGTCCAAACAATATTAGCTGCCTATTTTCTTTCCTTACTTCTTAAATACTGTTTACACTTTTACCTTATTCCATAATTGTAATTATTCTTCCAGGCTCTGTTATTCAACCTTTGCTCTCCTCCTGATATATTAATCCTCCTGGAAAGTTTATCTGCTGTTCATCTTTATTTATCATTTATTTATATAGCTAATTCCAAGTCAAAGTTTCATTTTTGTCACATGGATATTAGTACAATATTGTTAAATGTGGGTAGAATGTCATTATTTGAACATATTTTAAATACCTCAAAATCAATGTTTTATAAAATAAATTAATCTCTTCTACCACCAGCTATTTCTAGTTCATTTCTCCATTTGTGATATTTGCATGTACTTCCATGATCTGAATCTTCTATGTCTTGAAATCTGTCTCACTCCTTTCTTTTTCACTTTTCATGTACAGACTGTGCCCAAATCCTGTTGAATCTCTCTTTTGCATACCTTTGGAAGCCACTCCCTCCTCTCTGTGACCTCAACATATGACATAGTGTAGGCCATTATCTAGGTTTAAGTATTAGATTATTACCATAGCTTGCTAATTTTCTTCCTCTGATATTTTTGTTATTGGTAGTAATGATAATAATGATGACTTACCACAAAGAACTTCTGTTTTTGAACTCTTGTGTGCTAGGCAATGTACTAATGTATTTTGTGAAGAGTGTCTCATTTAATTTTCATAATGACTTGATGAGGTGCATATTATTCTCTCCACTTTGGAGATTTAAAATCTGTGACTCAAAGGGAAAATAAAACCTGTGGTCTAGAGAGTTTGTACAAATTATTTATGGCTTCTTAGTTAATTACCTGAAAAAACTGGAGTTTTAATGAAGTTTATGTGCAATAACAAATATCCCTCACATCTTTGGAAGATTGACACACTCTTTTCACTGTGCTAATTATCTGTAGATTCCCATTTTTCTGCAAGGGTGAATTCTTCTGTCCTGTACCAAAGCATTTCAGGATGTTGCACTACCATATCTCTCCAACCTCATTCCTCCTGACTCTTGCTTATATAATCCTTTATCTCAGTTGAAATTGATCATTGTTTACTGCTTACCAATACTCACTCCTACTTAATGATTTCTTCTAAATGTGGGACTCATTTCCCTAACTTCTTCAAATCTTGCCTGTATTTTAAGATATAGTTGATATTTTAGTTTTCCATGAGGGTTTCGCTTGCAATGAGGCCCTGTTTTTTTTATCTTAACTGCTCTGACAGCTAATCTGTGTAGTATATCACTTCACACTGTGTGATGAGATCTTGTAATATGCTGCAGTATGATCAGATTTGAGGAAACTTTATTTAGGAAAATTTGTACTTCGTACCATTTCTACAACCCTTACCTCCTTACCATTCAGTTGCTTCCTGAGCATACAGTATCTTGATGTTCTTCTTTGGATTTTTCTAAGCCTTCATACCAGCCAAAATGCTAATATATCTTACCTTGACTTTTTTCATAAAGAAGGATCTGGTCCTTTAGGAAAAGATACAAATCTGTATATAGGTGTATGTAAGATAACTAAAACGAACACACTGCTGAATGTATTCGTTATTGAGAAAAAACAATTAATGCTCATATGATTAGGTCAATTTTACATGTCTATATCTGTTAATGTAAGTAACCATTTTAAAGATAACGATACGCAATATTGCAACCATTGTCAAGTTTCTATCATCCTGCTTTGTAAACCTGCAATGTTACTGTTGTGCATTTACTCTAGTCCTTTGTTTGTCTCTTTTGCTTGTTGTCTTTGTTATATATGTCTCTTTTTTTCTTCGCTTAAATAAAAAAAAGAAAAATAAATTAAAAAAATAAAATAAATTTAAAAATTAAAAAAAAAAAGAAGGATCTGCTCATCTACCCACTGTTCACAATGCATTTATCCAAACCTAGCCAGGTAGGTAAAGAGCCCCTGTAAAGGTATATGTGATTGTTTGGTCACTGCTCTAGAAGAGATGCATTTGAGCAGCAACTGTTTATAAAGCCATATCTAATCTGGATGCTGAAATTTCAAAAAATTGGAGGTGCAGAGTACAGCAGAGAAGAACCTAAAAGGTGTGTGTGTGTGTGTGTGTGTGTGTGCATGTGTGTATGAAGATATGTTGGGGTAGATAAAATTTCTCTTTTGCCCTTTAAAATGCATCATATAATCACTTCCAATTCTACCAGATTATTAAGTTGGATCTGGCTGTAGTATTTTTAGGTTTTTCCTCTGTAGCAATAATTTCCTGCTTGTGACCTATGGCTACAAGGTATTATCTGGGCAATTTTATCAATAAACTTTTGGAGGTTAAACAAATGATTTCTCAAAAATGAACTTATACAACTTTTCAGATTCATGTAAAGGCTTCAGTTAAGTTTAAGAGTATAATTGAATTCATAGAAACTTTTTTTAAGTGCAACATACTTGATTTTTATTTACTTTTTTTAACAAAAGAAAAGTAAGAATCCAAAGGAAAACAATTTCACAACCAGTCAATAGGAGAGTAACAATAATCAGTACATTGCATATTGCTATATTCACAGCAATTATTTAGGATAAAAGATATAGACATGAAATTATTAGCACAGAACTTTTGCCCTAATGAATCAAGAGAAACAAGCTATATGACTATCTTTTTTGTTATGATTGCTCTATCATTTTCAAATGAAAAATGAGAATCGGATTAGGTGAATTCTTATGTATGTATGTATGCAATGCATGTTTACACTCCGTGCATTGAATTGGCACATGTGCATAACACCTTAGTTCCTTTTTTTCATTCACTTGAGACCATAATATTAACTGAAATAAATCAGACATACAAGATTAAATATCACATGGTTTCTCTTATATGAGAAACGCAAAATATAAATAAAGATCAAAATAAAAGATAGATGGTAGGAAATAGGGAAATAGGTCTTTCTCAAATGAGTAGTGGACCAAGAGACAAAGGGAAGGGAAAGGAGAGAGAAAGGAGATGAAAAAAGGCAGTAAGATGTGTTATGTGTGTGTATCAACTCCACACAAGGACAGTAAACATTATGTACTGCAAACTTTTACTAATAAAAATATTCAAAAAAGGAGTTGCTACTATCTCTATGATCATGGAGTATGTAATATACATTTGGTAAATTGAGTTGTCATTGTTATTCTTTCTTTTAATATTTTTAAGAGCAGTTGGAGAAGAAAATCACTTCTCACAGATATGGTTTTGTCTTGATTAGCCACATTAATACTATTACCCTGCCTGACAAGATTGATCAATTTCAAGTAAACTACCCCTGTCTGAATACTTTTTGTGCAGAAAAAAAATTGTTTATCTTTTTTTTTGTTTTGTTTTTGGACAGAGTCTTACTATGTCATTCAGGCTGGCCTTGAACTCACTACACTATGTAGCCCAGGCTGGCCCCAAACTCATGGCAATCCTCATGCCTCAGCCTCCCAAGTGCGGGATTACAGGTTATGCCACCACACCCAGCCATCTTGGTCATCTTTCCACTGGCAGCAGCTCCTTCCAAGTAATTTATTTCCTTTTCTTTCTTCTTTTCCAATAGCTAGTTACTCTTGGTTTACAATCTCAATTTTCTCTCTCATTAACTATATGATCTTGAATAAGTAATTTTACTGTTTTTAGTCTTGGTTTCCTCTTCTGTAAAACTTGTAAAGCTAACCATATCACTGAGAGGATTGGAAATAGTGGTATATTAAAATGACTAGAGAATTATCAGGTAAAGTATATAATATACATTTGATAAATTGAGTTGTCATTGTTATTCCTTCTTTTAAGTTTTTTAAGAGCAGAATATATTTATTGGGAAAAAGAAAGCTTCTGTCCAAGAGAGACAGAAAGGATCCTGAGTGGGTTGCCCAGGATCCTGCCTTTTCCAGGGATTTTTATAGAACAAAACCATGAGACGAGGCAGGTCCATAGTAGGGAAAAATGGGAACTTGTGAGGCAGGCAAGCATGAGGTGGGACAGAACTATGATCAACCAATAAGATTATGAGTGTAATTGCTCAGGTAAAATTGATTAAATTGGGGTCAAATGGAGAGGTGAATTATGTAGCAAGTGCGCATGAATACAGAATGGGGTCTTTACTGGTAAGAGGTTGGGTTAGTGGCTCCTTCTGGTTTCCTTAAAGTGACTGATACTTATTTAGAATATCAATCCATTTTGTTTATACTTAGGTTGTGGTTGCATTTGTTTTGCCTTTTGTCTTGAGCTCCGGCCCACAGCAGAGGTGTCTTTCTCCACCAAGGTGGCAAGATATCTGGTCTTCTACACTGGCTCCTTCAAGGGCCTAGCCCTGTCTGCCTGCCTATAATATTTCTAATTAACTTAGTTGCCTATAACATTCTCCCCTCTGAGAAAGTACCCTGAACTGCCGTGAGGGAATAATGGGCGATGACTGATCTGGCTTCTTCAGGCTGAAGGGAGTCAGAGATACTCTATAGAGGGTCTATCTAAAGACCTTCAATAGACATCAGACATTTTCATCTTGAGTAGGCATACAGTTTTAAGTCTGGAGGAGAAAAAGCCAAAGAAATAATTAAGTATGCATGGGCCAAATAATAGAATCAACAGGATAATTGTAAGTATAGTTAACAAAGATTTCCACCAAGAGTAGCTAGTAATGGCTTCCCATAAGGAGGATAAGGATAAGGTTCAGAGAATTTTAGAGTCTGACATGTCATTGATTTGTCATCTAATTATCTTGAACAACTATCGAGATGTTAGTAGAAGGATCAGGAATGTACAAACAACATTCAGATTTTACAATTGCACAAGTACCTCCTGCATTGTTGTTAGAATGTCTAATGCCATCTGATTTTGGAGGATGGCCTGTCTCATTAATTTTGCTTCTTCATTTAGGAAAGAGAGATCAGATGCTGTGTCATTTAAGGCCTGTTGAGTATAGTTAGTTGATATGTGTTACGTAACTTTTTCTCTGGACAAAATCCGATAGATCTCAGTAAGAGGAATCTAAAAGGAATCTTTTTTTTTTTTTTTTTGGTACTAGGAATGGAACTCATGACCTCATGCCAGGCAGGTGCTTGTGCTACTGAGCTAAATCCCCAGCCCTAAAAGGAATCTTTTAGTTATGCCTAAAAGCCCAACTCCAATCCTGGAGAGATGTTTATCCTGTCTAAATACTGTAATATGTATTTCCAGGTTGCCAACTAATCAAAATGATGCTGAGACTGGTTTTTAAAACTGCAGTACATATTGTTGTTTATATATAAAAACTTAAGAGAGTTTTTCATTGATCAAAATAATATATTAATCTGGTTCTCATACATTATCAAAAATTTGGAAAATTATAACTAAACCTAGAGGGATTTATAACAGAACATCAGACGCCATCAGTAAAAGGACCTAAAAGTCAGTGGGTTACAATTGCTATCCCCTAGAAACAGTTTCTAAAGTTACCCGTGAGCTCTAATGCTCATGCTTCGATTATACATGGCTTTGTATACATACTTCGATAATACATGCTTTGATTAAAATTTTTTCTTGCTAAAGGATGACAAACCCCAAGGAATCATAAGGATAAAACCAATAACAAATATGTTAGATTCCTTTTATTTTCTTTCTTTTTTCTTATCTATTTCTTTGTTCCTTTCTTTCTGCCTGTCTCCTATATCTGTTTTGAGAAGACAAATAGTTTTTATTAACAGTCTTAGGAAAGACTTACCTGGAACATGGAAATATCAACCTTTCAACCTGAGTATTCAGTTTTCCCCTGGACTATTTCCCCCTGTAATTTGGCATTGAAAACCAGGACACTATTTGTGGGTGATAGATGGCAAGCAACAATCTGGGAAGACATTAATTCCATGCCCTTTGCTGCTTTTCAGTTGCTTCAGTCCAGGGTTTCTGGATACAGAGTCAGATCTCGTGGGTTGATCCTGCAAAGTTATTTCTGAAACTTCGAGATTTACAAATCATTTGGTACCCAGCTGTTATTCTGCATGATTCATAGTTATGGGTGCCTTGCTTCAAATGCTTGTCAGCAGTTTCTTCCCTGTGGTTGCCTTGTGATTCAGTTGTTTTTGGTGTGGTGTGTATTTCTTCACATTCATTTGGACTCTGCCTCCCCCAACTTCTGTCATGGAACAAATGAGTCAGTGTCTAATGCTGCTGCCTGTCATCCAATTACTTCAAGTTTCCTCTGGTGGGTGGGTGTCAAAGAAGATGGTGCTTCTGGCTCACAGAGGGGGCTGGCTGTCCAGTTGCCAAACTGCCTTGAGAAGGGGAAAAGAATGGGCACATTCCTCAGCATGAATATTCAGGAAGTGTTCAGTTTAGACAAGGCCAAGAGAAAGGGCATTCTTGTTCAGTAGATGGCAGTGTGGTCTGGTTCAAAGAAACACAGCAAATCTATGCCTGTGTTTGCAGTGCTTTATTCTGATGCCTTTGACAGCTCTGACTTGAGATTTTATCCTGACTATTTTAGTACCTTTTGTCAAGTGGTCTTAAAAAATCCCTTCACTTCTTTAGAAAGTTCTCTCTTGGTAGTGGGTGGCATGTGTCTGTGGCAACTACTGTGATATGAAGCTTTTGGAACCTCAGTGGCTAATTGTTTTTAGTTGGACATCTTGCCAGGTAGACTGTACTTCTATTTCTTAGCTGTGGTTGAGTTTTTTCCTCATGACTGTGGTGGTTATTTTGTTGACTTTATCAGTGGGGAGCACTTCTTCAGCCTCTAGGTCTTACTGGTTTCCCTGTTGGAGAAGGAGGCTCCTGAGACCTAGTCTGTCAACTCTGCCAGGGCCCACTCAACCTTCAAGAGTACCACACTTGCTGTGGTTGAGCTGAGATGAAACTGCATAATGAAATTTTTAAATGCAGGGACAGATTCCATATTCTTTCTCTATACCTTACCTCCTACTGCAAAATCCTTTGGTAGAATGGTTTATTTCTCAAGACAAGCAGTACTCTTTGAAGAGTCTTTCTGTCTTAGTTACTTTTTGCTCGTTGCAGAGACAAAATACCTGACGCCCAAAGTTAGGGAAGGAAAGGTTTATTCTTACAGTTTCTCGGGAGTTTCAGTCCATAAAGTGGGCTCCAAGGCAGCATGGGATGACGGGGCTACAGTTCATGGTGGCTGCAAGCTGCAAACCGCAATCCGCGCTGGCAAGAGAGAGGGCGGAAGCCGGGAAGCCAGCAAGAGGAAGACCCGCCTTCCCTTATACTGTATCTCAGCTCCACCCCTGGGCGGGTGTAGCAGTCACGTCATTAATCCTGGTGCTAGACAACAAACTGATCACAAGCATCAGACTCAGCCCCATCAAAAGTATGAGGACTTGGGGGTACATAGCATATCCTATACACTTTCTTTTCAGTAAGAAGTCTATTATCCAGTGTGAAGTCCAGATGTAAGAAGAAAATCTGACTAACTCACAGACAGTGTCATCCTTGGAAGGATTGTTGGCTTTTTGGTTGGACTTGATAAGACTGAACAAGGGCTTAGATTTGCTGGTCTTTTCTCTTTCTTTTCTTTTCTTTTCTTTCTTTCTTTCTTTCTTTCTTTTTCTTTCTTTTTTTCTTTTTTGTAATGGGAATTGAACTCAGGACCTTGCACTTGCCAGGCAGGAGCTGTGCAACTGAGCTATATCCCTGGTCCTGCTGGGTTTTTCTTTTGTAAGATTTTTAGAATAACAGATGCTACAGCTTGAGGATGTGTTTGAAATCTCAGAGGCTCTACTCGATCTCTCTGCCCTTTTGTATCCTAGGTTGCTTCCAGATGTGCTCACATAATTTCCAAGACGCCAGGGAAAAATGCAAGGTGGTTGAGTACAAACTCTTCCTCATACAGGATTAGGAAAATCTCAAAGTACACGCTCCTTTTTCTCGTTATTTTGCAGTAGTTATATGCTCTAAAGTTGCTAAAACTTCTGAGTTCAGTCAAATTCCTGTGAACCAATTGGTCAACTCATTGATACATACTTTGTTTTATGCATGCTTCTTTTTTAAAGACACCTTATTTAATATATTTTGTTGGTTCATTAACATGGTAGTCACAAGCAAAAGCAACGTGCATACCTCAATGAAGTTTATCTAAGCATGTTTTGTCCATAAGACATAGCACAGTCTCTTGCACTTAAAAACACTAGACAGCACTTCATCACTATGCTTTGGGGCCATTTTAAATAGAGTAATTACCAAGAAAAAAAGCTACAAAAGTTTGAAAGCCTTGACAATAAATAGAGCATGAAAAGGACAGTTGTTTATAGTGTGAGAGCTGAATTAAGAAGGCAAAGCATTACTTTGTCTCATCTGAGTTGTGAATGTGTACATTGGTACCTCAGTTTTTGCTACTCTGAGCATGTGCATAGCTGTAATTTACTGTGAAAGTGCTATGAATATTGATTTGGTGATTCTCAAATAAATCTCAGGGAGTAGGTGAATTAGCAGATGCAGAATTTGCAAACAATGAAGATCAATTTTATTTGTCTGATGATGGGTCCATAACATTATTTATATTTTGATTATTGGACTTAGTCGTATCCACATTCTTTCACAGTGGTAACCAGGTTGATATGAATTGAGCAGTGATCAGTTACTTGTGTCATAAGAGTTCAGTTTCCAAGCAAATAGCTGAGGTGACCAGACTTCCAGCATCAGCATTGATCTGTTGTTTTCTCAGATGTGTTAGTTAGGAATTTATTGGTCAGCAATTCTGTGGACTAGTTAGGTAGTCTAAATGATAGAGTTGGGTTAGCAAAATCTAAATCACATTTTTTTTTTTTTAGGCACCAGGGATCAAACTCACAGCCTTGCCAGACAGGCACTTAAGCTGTTGAGCCAAACTCCTAGCACTCGTTTTTGTGAGGCAGGGTCGCACTATGTAGCTCAGGCCGGCCTTGCCCTCATATTGTAGTCCAAGCCGGCCTTGAATTCACAACGCTCCGCCTACCTCAGCCTCCCGAGTGCTGGGATTAAAGGGGTGCGCCACCATGCCCAGCTAAATCACATTTATAAATCCAAGCAAATTACCACTTTACATACATCTACATGTGTTGAGGTATTTTATGATAAAATTTGTGGTTTAAACTCAAAAACATAAGGATGATGGCCTGAACCTGAAGTATCAGCTTGATCTTTAGTAAGATAATAAGCCTCTCTCTTCTACTTTTTATCTCTATAGGGAAAGTAAAAATGCAAAATTGTCTTATGTGTTGATTGCCAATAAAAGAAAACACTTCCATTATTAAGAAGTTTGTGATTTTTCAAGATAATCCAGTGTCTTGCTGAACCACAATAACTCTTAGAAATATCTTTCTCACTTTTAGTTAATATTTGACACCATATAAATTCTGTCCCTAGAGCTACATAGAATATTAGAATAATATCTCTTTCACATGATTACCATTTGTACATCTTAAGCAGCACTAAAGTTATGAATTCACCTTTCCTTTCATTAATTCATTCATCCATTATTTCAACAAACATTTACTGAGAACCTGCTCTGTGTTAGGCATTATATTAGAGATTGGGGACATATGAGTGATTAACAGGCACAGCAACCCTGAATTCATGGATTCGTGTCTGTCAGAGTTTTTTTTCCAAATTCATGTTGAATATCTTTAGTTTCTTTACTGTTCCATGCATGGCGTGGTTTGGTGTTCCCTCTAGCCTCGGCCACCTTCCTTTGAATGTCACTAACTTCCCTGTAGGGTTGCATGTGCTGAATGAGGAGTGAACTGACAAACGGTTAATGAACAAGATGTAATATTTATATGTACCATCTTCCTGAGATGAATAAAATTATGTGTAATAATCATATACTACTAATAAAAAAGAAGTATCTAGATTCAAATAGCAGCTGTGTGTCTAACTGTGTTATATTGATCAAAGTATTTAACCATTCTGCACTTCCATTTCATCTTCTATAAAGTGGGAATAATATTATTAAACATGATAATGCACATAAAAAGCACATAGTTCAGTCCCTTCCATATAAGTGCCTGATAAAGAATAAAACATTATTTTGTTCACATTTTTAAACAGCCTAAGATGGCATTAATATTTTTGGCAGATAAATCTACTATTACTGAGTTTGCAATCACCTCAAAATCCCAAGTAATTTTCTGTCTTCTGGGGAAATTATTTCTGTCTTTCAGAGCTATGCTCAGATGTCAAGCCTCTATCAACCTCTTTAAGACACATTTTGACCAAGTCTGTCTGTTTGACTGGCTTGTATGTTATCTTCCTGAGAGATGGATGTAATTTCAGTACAAGAATTGATGTCCTTGACTTGACTTTTCTTTATCTCTGGGTTTTGCTACGAATATGGAAATGTGGCTTGTGGCCTCCCTCAGCTTTAGAATCTTTTCTGTAGATGAATGGATTATAAATATAGCACCTCAAGCAATCAGGGAAAATGTTGCCCATTCTATTTGTGCCTCACTTTATTACATTGAGTAAACCTTTGATGTATACACTCTTTCACTGCGACTGTTGAACAAAACTAATCTCATTTATTAATATGATATATTTAATGATGGTTTGGCTGCCTCTGCTGCTCCATCATTTTGTGTTAGGACTTCACATGGATTGTTGTTTCTGATTCTATTCCTTGAATACAAACATACACACGCACACACACACACACACAATTTTTCCCTTCTCCAGAAATCTTTGGCATTAGTTTAGAGGGTAAGGAATCATGAGTGGGAACAGAAGTGGGGAGACAGGAAGAGGTTTGAACTGTGATGTATAGATTATACAGATGAATATAGTCTTGTAGACAGGGCTTTTGCTAGTGTTTCTGTGCCAGACTTAAATCAGATACACAGAGAAACAGGCCTGAGTGCATACTGAGGATATGGATTCATTTTTTTCTTCCCGTTTTCATTGGTTTCTGAAAAATGTCCCATCTATTCATGAGGCTTATCGCTAGATCTCTCTGGAGATGGATATTTATCGGACACCAGTTAGTTTACCCTGGCTGTGAGAGGCAGAGCCAGAAGCACAGCTCTTTTAACTTCTTACGGCCTGTCTACTCTCAGACCTGGGCGAGAGGTGCCACTGCTTTGGGTTCTATGCTCTAACAGGCCCTACTCTGGTCTTTTAGCCACACCCCTTTCTATAGGGAGGGTGATTTTTGCTGTTGGTGTGGGCACCTGTAGGATGAAGGCTATTTTGTGTCATAGGGAATATACTCTAGGGTTGCAAAACAAAACATAGGACTTACTATATTTTTATTTGCTTAATCTGGCTACCTTAGTATATCAGAACTTATTGTTTGGAATGTTCACATGCACATGTGAGGCCCTGACTCTCTGGGATAGACCCTTGGGTAGGAAGACAACGGCGAAAACCAGAGGCCTGTAACTGCTTTTCTCGGTGCTCATGTATTGTAGCTTTGAATCTGGGGAATATGAAATTCAAAATTTGAACCTGGCCTTCGAAGTTGTTATAAAATGTATTTCTCAAGGTGGGAGGAGAGAACATATTTAACTATTTTTAAATTTTGATATATATATGTGTGTATATGTGTGTATGTGTGTATATATATATATATATATAATTAAAATATGTAGACATCTGGTATGTGGGCTTCCATTTGTACTTTTGTCCCAGGCTCCACAAATGCTAGTCAAGGGCCTTTAATAATGGCAACAGAGTACCAAGTGAGTTTCTGTGCCATATGCTTTTGATCCAAAATCTTATTTAATCCTTGTAACAACTCTGCGAGCTTGACACTGCTAGTCTCTTCACTTAACAGATAAAGAAACTAAGGCTCAATGAATTGAAATAATCCATATAATGTCAAAGGAAGAATAAAGAGCAGAACTGAGATTGAACTCACATTTTAATCTGCATATTTATTATAAGTTTTGAATCCACATTTCTGGAGTCAGAATCCTGCCTCTCGTCTAGCTCTTTGGTCTTGTACAAGTTATTAACGTTTCCTTTTTTTTTTTTGTAAGAAACGTCGATTTGACAACTCAGAGCTTAAAAAATATACATATACACATACATAAAAAACGCATCTGCTCCGCCCCAGGTGGGCCTGAGTCACGCCCCTTCCTGCAGGGGCAGGGAAGTTTCCTTTTCAGTACCTGAGTTTCTTGAGCTACAAAACATATGTGTGTATGTGATGACAACAGTACCTACCTTATATGATTACTGGAAGGATTTTAAAATATCTTACATGTAAAGCACTGAGCACAATGCCTGGAAATGTTAGCAATTATTAGTATTACTAGTAGTAGCAGTAACAACACTAAGTTGAGGGATAAATATTGTATGGGCATACTATTTTGTACTTACCTAGTGTTATATAAATAATTACCCCAAAACTAAGTCGCTTAATACACATTTGTTGTCTTACCATCTTTGTGTGTGTCAAGAGTCTGGGCACAGCCTAGCAGGATCCTCTGGATCAGATTCTCTCATAGGGTATAATCAGTGCTCTACTGGGGAACTATCTGCTTCCAAATTTATGCATGTGGTTCTTAATAGGTCTCTGTTCCATGTGGAGTACTGCCTTGAAGTGTCTCAGTTTCTTGGCACATGGGTCTTTCCATAGGGCACTGATGACGTAGCACCTGACTTCTCTCAGTGGAGTGCTCCATTTTGTAACTTAATTATGGAAGTGACATCCCATCACTTTTGCCATATTCGGTTCATAGGAAGCAAGTTGCTATGGAGGTAGACTTATAAAAGGGGAAAACTCCTCAGAAGCAGAAATCCCTGGAGACCATCTTTGTGCCTGGCACAGGCACAGGTAGGTGGCATTATGTTAGGAATGTATGAGGCTCCATAGTGCATTTCCTCAAAGGGGCAGTTTCACTTTGCAGCAAATGCAACTTAGAGTCAGAATGCAGCTACATAATGTAATAGAAAAACTTCATACCTATTAAAAATAAATTTTAAAAGTCTAAGGATCTCTTAGAGTTGTGGCTTCTGTTTTTGATATATTGCCTCTTGAATTCACTGACTACTTCAGTGATTCTCAGGGCAAAGCAAACAAGATTCATTTTGAAAAGCATTGTTGTGTAGGTGTATAAATTTTATCTGTGTTCCTCAGAATTCTTTTGTTTTTTATTTTTCTTGAATAAAATGAGCTGGTGTTATAGTCAGGGTTTGCAAGGAGAACAAGACAATACAGGACACATAATTTATAGAATTGTTTTATAATAGTCACCCAAAGTCCAACACAAAAGGTGCACGAAATCCGCCTACATATTAAAGACCCCAAAAAATCCAGTTGAGGGTCAGAATCCCATGGCAACGTCCTGCGTGAGTCCAGCTGAAGACTTAGAGCTCACAACGATGACTCATGCAAGTCTATTTCATGGATCTGTGCTGGGAAGGCCCAAAGGTCAGTGCAGGAAGCTAGAAAGTTTGTGCCACCAGAATGAAGGATCTGTGCCAGTAGGTTGAGGGTTCTGCATTGAAGCCAGGAAGTGATGCTCAAAGTAAGGACCAGCATTCCCCAAAAGTGAACCACAGCCATTTTCAGCAACAACAAGGTCCTGAGCTCTTCTGACGATGCAAATAGCCAAGTTCATATCAGGAAAGAAGCTCGACAAGCTCCTCCAGGAGAACCAACAGTGACAGGAGAACCAACAACACCACAGAGAACCAACAACACTAAACTTTTCCTCTTCAATTCTCCTTTTAATCTTGCAACAATTCTCAGGTGGGCCATCCACGCTCAGCACCACACTGATTCAGTTCAGCTGGTATTACAAGTTGACCAGCAGTTATGAATCCACCACAGCTGGTCATCTCTCTGGCCTCATGTCTCTGTAACATTTGAGGGAAGTTAAGGAAATACAGAACCCAGTGCAATGATCTTCAACTTTGACTGCATATTGCGGTCACTTTGGACTTTTGGTTTTGCAGTTCTAGGAATAGAACTCAGAACCTCTCACATGAGAAGCAAATACTCTACCAGTGTGCTACATCTCAAGTCCTACCTGGAAATTTTTGAAAAATACTGAGATGTCAGAACCTCTCCTTTAGAGATGATCAATAAAGAATAACACAGTAGCTCATACAAATGTACAATTTTATGTGACTACTCTCTGATGTATTTTTCTAGCTAGGGATTCATGGTTTTTTCTCTGCAAACAAGCTTACATTGCTCTTTAATAGCAGGAGGAAATGACCACCACGAACCTACTAGGCCTTGTAGTCTAAGTATGAATAGAAACTCATGAGAATTTGAGACTCAGTTTAAAAATTTGGGAAGAAAGAATGTGACGTTTCCACTTGAGTCCTGTTGTACCCCTGGTTTAATTAGTTGTGGACATTGAACTAAATCTTTGACTCATTGCCTCCTCAACAGAAACTCACACAGTAGACTCAGAGATCACTGCAGGCTAATAGTTATTCAAAATTTCCATTTATCTTATCATCTTAGAAAAAAGTGTTAAAAATAATTATGACTCAAACAGAAAATGCATCATTCCCATGTTTCTTTGGTTAAAATGTGAAGAAATTATAATGGTTCATTTTGCCTTTTTACTTTAAAAACATTATTATCCTTGTACTTATCTCAAACTTAATTCAGCTGCTAAAATTCAGTCTCTCTCTTTGTGCCTCGGGGAGGCCTGGCTGTGCCTCCTCTCCTCTGGGATAAGGCTCAGTGTCACCAGTAGCAGTTGTGAATTGTTGGCACCATGCACCTTGTGGTGGATTAACTAACGGTCAACTTGTAACACCCAGCTGCACTGAATCAGCATGGTGCTGGGTGTGGAAGGCCCAACTGAAGATTTTTGCCAGCAGCATAAAAGGAGAACTGGAGGGGAAAATGGTGTGCTGTTGATTCTCCTGGAGAAGCTTGTCATGTTGGTTTTCCTGATATGAACTCATCTGTTTTCATTGTTGGAGGAGCTTAGGTCCTCACTGTCTCTGAGGCTAGCCAAGGTTTTTTTCCAGGGAGCTTTGGTTCTTATCTTGAGTGTAGCTTCCTGGCTCCAGTGCAGATTCCTCAGACTAGTAGCACAGATCCTTTATCCCACTGGTGCAGACCTTCTAGCTTCCATCACTGGCCTTTGGGCCTTCCCAGTGCTGATCCTTGATACAAACTTGCATGAGACATTGTCGTGTTCTCGGCCTCCAGTTGAACTCATGGAGGACATTGCCATAGGCCCTAGGTCTTTAGCTGGACTTGTGCAGGACATTGCCATGGGATCCAGGCCCTCAGCTGGATTCTTTGAGTCTCAGTGTGTCAGATTTTTTGCACTCTTCTGCATCTGACTTTTTGTGTGAGTATTATAAAATAGTCCTATAAATTATGTGTCCTGTATTAAATCTATTCCCTTGAAAACCCTGATTACAACAGACCCCATGCTGTGCCTCTATATGATGAAATGAATCTGAAGATTCTGAAGTTCAAGGTCAACAAAATCTGCCTCTTCCTTTACTGTTTTGTTTCCTGGCACTACCTAGTCTTCCTGAACTTTACTTTAAAATTCTTTAATATTTCACTGAAGGTCCATGAATTTAGAATCTAAGCTTTATGTTTGGTAATTACTCTATAAGTTTGGAATTTTACCTCAAAACTATCTACAGAAAAAGATGCTGATGAATGAACCATGTGCTTAATTAAGCACATTTTAGGGAGTACTTTCACATATATCTTCTAAAACGATCACTATTTTTAATTTGCAAGGTGACTTCCCCACATTATTTCATAAGAGCTCTATTCAGCAAACATGATCTGAGTCACTGGGCCTCATGTGGTTGTTTTCTAAACAAGGGAATGGGGCCAGACCCTTCCTACTGTGGCTTGATGGAAGTACTACCCTCCTGGATTCACCTGGAAGTAACCCAGTCCTTCTGTGAAGCTCCAATCCCTATTTATGCCCATCCAGTAAAATAAAATGTAAGTGTACATATGTACATGTGTAATTTTAAAAAGAACTAAAAATTATCTGGTCATTGTGGCCACTTTGAGGAAAGATTACATTTCCCCAACATTTTTAGAGTAAACTGTGGTCACATGCTTAAGCTTGGTCAGTGAGATATGAAAGGGTTATATGCAACTCCTTTTTGTGCCTTTAAATGGAAAAGGTTCTTCTTCCCTTCTCATTGGTTGGCATATGGATGTGGCAGTGAGCCATTTTTTATGATGGTGGCCAACCTGTATGGATGTTGGAGCAGTAAGATAAAAGGGGTCCTGATTCCTAACACTATCTGCTTATTTCTTTCTGAGCTCTTCTATCTTCAAGTTAAACATTCTCAGGCTTTCAACTCAGCATCCTGTGTCATGATGCCTACATTCTTCTCATTCTGGTTTCTCTAGTTTAATTAATGCTTCTCATTTCAAATGGGTGCTATTTACATGTTGTCTTGGTTACTTTTTTCTTGTTGCTGAGACAAAACGCCTGATGCCCAAAATTAGGAAAGGAAAGGTTTATTTCTTACAGTTCTTAGAGGTTTCAGTCCGTACTCAGCTGGCCCCAAGGCAGTGTGGCATGGCAGGGGGAGCAGCCTCTCATGGCAGCTGCAAAACAGCAAGGTGCTATCCCAGCAAAAGAGGGAAGACATGACTTCTTCTCGCCCTTACACTGCATGTTGGCTCCACCCCTGGGTGGGTGCTGCACTCACACCACCAATCCCAGTGCCAGTCAACAAACCAATCACGAACACCTGACTCAGCCCCATCCATGATTATATGAGACTTAAGTGGGGGGCCATCTGACTACACTATAGCAAATGTTATGCAGGAAACCTTTGCACACATATAGGATTTTCTTGTAAACTTCAAGGTGTTTAGTACCCTTGACTCCTATCTATTAGTAGCTGTCCCCAGTCATTGTGACAACTCCAAATGCCTCCAAGACATTTTAATAGGTCCTCTGTAGGCAATACTGCCTCTGTATGAGAATTAGTCTGAACAAACAACTCTACTTTACTTTTCTTTGGCTAGGAATTTTTGCATTGTTTAATGTAACCTATTTATAAGGTTTGCAATGATTGATAGTACATTTCTCTTAAAACAGTTGGCTATATCTGCAACTCTGAGGAGCCACAACACTGTTGACTAAATTGAATTTGTTGTCAACAAGATTTATAAAAATTTTTATATGCCTAGTCCTCTTGTCCTGTACTTAAAAATCTGATTTTGATAAACAACATAGTACTTTAGTCCTTTTCCGCTTGAACTTCTCTATTTTTATTTTGTCAACTAATGTATTTGTTATTATTCCAAATGATTTGTCAGCTGAAATTTTACCAACTATCTATATCCTCTTTCAGTTTACTGATTACTGTGTTGTACAGGATTAGATAAAGGACAAGTGTCCTATGTATTACTGTAAACTTTCTCCCAGGTTGACATTAATCCATTAGTTAACATCAATCAGTTAAAAATTATACCTAATCATATTGCTATTCAAAAATTCTACATTTCTTCATCTTTCTCATAAAGGTGTCATGAATATTTTTGCATTCAGCAATAATCCTGGCAACAGATTTCCTTTGATCTACCATTTCAAAGTATTTTACATAGAACTCTCAACTATAAGTTTCATCATTTTATAGGGATGTTTTATTAGCAATTATAAATTACATAGAAATAAGAAATTTGATAGCAGATTTAGGATTCAGACATTTTATTGCCTCCATTGTATGTAACATGAAGAATTACCCTACATGTGGATCTATTGTAGGAATCAGTCCTAGTTTTAGGTGTAGTGACTGCATGGCACCTGAAAATAATTGTAATCCATCTTCCCATACATTAAAGCCAGAAATCCTGTTAATAGAGTATCTCCTTAAAATTTTAGAAGTTAATCATTTTGCAAAGACAAACAGGTCTTAGAATTCACCACTAGGAGAAGAATATGGTGTACTGTTTGAACTGAGATACCAGTGATGTTGCTGTTTCTTTCATGAGACCATATTTCGATAAAGGAAGAGGGGTAGAGAACCTGAACGTATTGGTTTCCTGGTTAGGGGAAAATTGATTTTAAAGGGTAAACAAGCAGGAAGAACAATGGTACAGAAAGGGAAAACTGGAACCATAGAACATTTCCCTAGTTTGCTGTCAGGCCTTGGACCATTGTTGCCTTCTATCACATTTCTACAAAGCCTAGAAAATTCTAACCATTAAAATTACTTTTCGAAGTTGTTTGGAAACATGTGCATTTTCAATGTGTTAGAAATGTCTGTTTTCTAGAAGAGTTAACCTATTATTTATCCAATTCTGGTCTGTAATCACTGAGCAGAGAGCAAGTGATGAAGCCAGAGGGCTTCCTGTGAGGCCAGAGGCAGGGAACAAGAGTCCAGAGAATACTTGGAGGAAGTAGGAGCTCAAAGGGTTAGAAGTCTAGTAATAGGAGCAACTGGGTTATCTAATTAGAAGTTTCAGGGTGTTGCTTAGGGCATGACTATCCATCTGGCCAGAGCATACACTCCTCCTCCCATTGGGACACAGATCTAGTCCTGGAAGTAGCCTCCAGGGGCAGCTCTGCCTCTCCAAGTTTTCTCTAGTTTGGTTTCTCCTTTTGCAGGCTTCTGCACAAATGCTTTCTTGGCAGTGTGGTTTTTGCATACTTCTCTGTAAAGGCTGGACATTGATGAATTTGCCTGAACTTCCTGTGGCACATGCTGCATTAAAGAATTTGCCTTTGTGTCTTTTTCTTTCTTTTGCATCTTGCAGTTTGAAACTGAGGTGGGTCAGCTGACTGAATTGCAAGGAGTGTTCTTCTATTTCTGACCAAATGCTTGCAGGAATACAATTTGGTCCCCTTTGCCTCATGCCACCTCTTTTTTGCTTCGGTCTTTGGCTGCCTCCATTGCTCTGTTTGCTATGCTGAATTCTGTACCCCAACTAAATGAACCACAAATGCACTTCAAGGAAGTAAAGTAAATTAGTGGTGAGCCAGGTCTAAAATGCGAATCTCCATGATTCTTTATGAGACATTTTTCTGGGAATATTTATGGGAATGGTTCTGAAGATGCTATGGTTGTGCTTCTTCCACATTTACCCATGCTGAATGAGGTATCTAAAAAAGACAATAGCACAAATGATGGCAAAGAACATAGTGCGACCCTGCCTCAAAAAACCAGGGCCGGGAGTTTGGCTCAGTGGCTTAAGCGCTTGCCCTGGCAGGCGCAAGGCTGTGAGTTCAATCCTCGGTGCCGCAAAAAAAAAAAAAAAAAAAAAAAAAAAAAATGATGGCAAAGAAATGATAGCCCTGACACCGATTTTTGTTTTTGTAGGTGTGCTTGGTGCACAGGAAGTGAAAGTGAAGTTTAGTTCACTACCATTTGCTCCCATTTCTGTCTCTTGTCATCTAGTTTCATAACAGCCCCCCATCACATTGATATAGGGAAAAGAAATTCCCAGGCTGCTAGATGTCTGGTACATGTCTGTGTTCTCTAAAATTGAAGAATGCATTTCAGAAACAAAGGAGGTTAAGAGCAGAACGTATTTATTAGGAGAAAGAAATTTTCCGTCAGAGAGAGAGAGAGGGGAAGAGAAAGAGAGAGATAAAGAGACAGAGAGAGACAGAGAGAGAGAGAGAGAGAGAGAGAGAGAGAGAGAGAGGAGTCTCAAGTGGGTTGCCAAGGACCCTGCCTTTTCTAGGGATTTTTATAGAGCAAAACCACAAAGTGAGGTGGGCCCAAGGTGGGGAAAAATGGGAAATCACAAGTTGCGTATGAGGTGGGACAGAACTATGGTCAACCGTCAACTGATAAGATTATGAATATAATTGTTCAAGTAAAATCGATTAAATCGGGTTCAAATGGGGAAGCCAGTCACATAGGAAGCAGGCATAAATGCAGAACAGAGTCTTTCCCTATAGGAGGTTGAGTTAGTGGCTCCTTTTGGTTCCTCAAGGTGATCTGATACTATTTAGAATATCAATCCCTGATGTTTATCCTTAAGAAGTATGTGGGTGCATTTGTTTTATCTTTTGTTTTGAGATCTGGCCCACAGTGGGAGATACCTGTCTCCCCCACAATTGCAAGATATCCGGTCTTCTGCATTAGCTCCTTCCAGGGCCCATCCTTGTCTGACTGCCTATAATATTTCTATCTCACTCAGATGCCTATAATAACATGACTGTGCACAATTTCCTAAGACTGCTTCTGGGCTAAGGTTTCCTATCACAGCAGAAACTCAAACTTCAAAACTCCTCTGCCTTCAGTACCAAACACAATCCTACAAAAGCCAATGCATCTGGTGGTATGCGCTTGTTAAAGACCCATTAGGAATTCATAGGTCAAAATGCTCATATTATGTGATTTTTAACAGAGGGGCTTTAAAGATAATAGTTTAACCAAAGGCATCAGAATGATTCAGAATGCATTAGAAAAATGTGTGCACTACTGGTGCTTACCACAGATTTTCTAAATTAGAAGCTCAAGAGGTGGGATCTGGGAATCTGCATTTTAATAAAGTTCTTAAGTTATTTTGAAATATACTGAGAGTTGAAGATTACTACTTACGTTGTGCTTAGAATTAAAGAATTTCCTGCAGGTGTGTAAAAATGTTAGCAAGTAGCAATAGTCATTTTTTAACTAATGGAATAAATTTTACCTTTAAAGTTACATTTCATACGTCATTGATGCCCCTCACTTCTGCCTCACCAAATACTTAGAGTGAATCAGAATCTTTGAGTATGGATTTATCTTCTGGAGACTCTTGAGCTGCTTCTCCTGTATTCAGGAGGTACATGTGTAACCTGTTATCTCTGAAATGTTTTTTTCTTGAAAACTGCTAATCTCTGTCTAGTTATGAAGAAGAAATTGGTGTATTTTAAAAGGCAATCCTCTGTCTCCATGGATCAGATTGGAATAGTTTCTGCCCACGGGAGCACACTCCCCACTCCCTCTGCCAGCCCGTGCCACACTTTGATGTCTTTTCCTGGTCTTCTGCTGTTTCTTGAATTCCATTTTCCACATCCAAGCTCTTGGGGTCTCCCTACAGTCCTTGCTGCTCATGACCACACATGTGTCTGGGATGCCATTCCACAGCCTCTCCAAGTCCAAATCCTGAATACCTTCACTCAGAGGGACGCCTTCTATTTGTCTCCAAGCTCAGATGTTTGATTCTATGCTTTTTCCCTTCCCACTCTGAAGTTATTTTTGTTTTGGGAGTTAGAAGTCAGGAGACTGCTCTTATGGTCCCAACCTGGGCAGTGTTTGCCCTCACCCGCCTCAGTTTAGTTTAGATTCCCTACTTGAGTGAGTTGGGTGGAATGGTTAGAGTTATAAATCTGTTGTTTTTGAATAACTGCCTTTGTTTTGGGCTCATTTTCCTGCCACAAATTCAATAAAGACCTTTGTGACACTATGTTTGGGGCTCAGAATTTGCAAGGTGTGAGCCTTTCCGAGCCAGGCTGGCCAAATGCAAACCTTTCTCTGCTTTTCCAGAGTGCACTTTTGGTTCCTTAGCTGTCTGAAATAGTCTGGTATCCTGTTTTCCACAACAGTTACACTGTATGACATAGTATGTTTGATAAATATTTATCAAATGCACAGCTCTGTTTTCTACATGGCAGAAAGCTCTGTATTTTGCCATAACAAAGGAGATCAACTCACTTCTCTACGATTTGAAAGCAACTGTAACTTGAAAGAAGAGAAGGAGATTGGTATGTAAATGGAGAAGTCTTCAAAAGCTGACTGTATTTTATTTTTCATCTTACAGTCTTGTTCTCCTCTTTGGAGAGATTTATCCTTCATGGGTAGTCTAGAAAGTGAGATAGGAATAAGAAGAAAATAAGAATAGATTATGAAGATGTTTCCCCTTGGGCTCTAGTGTAATCTTTTCACATGGGTAGGTGTTTCAAAACTCAGTATTTGGATTCACTGGAGAGATACCTAGTAAATAAAAATATGACTCAAATGCCACCTTGCTGCTTGAAGGAACTATTTTTTGCTTGTTCTCAGAATTGGTGCAATAACTTATCTACTGAACTTTATGTTTGTACAGTTAATAGATTTTCTCTGATCGCAGAGAAGCCATGCTCAGCTAAGTTAAGAGTCTGTGGTCTCACTATAAACTACAGAGCTGCTCAGTGACCATATGGTGGCTTGTATAGGGGTGATTCATGACACCAAAATCACACCTTTGGTCCATTGCATGTTGTTTTCAAGCTGTGGGCATGTTTCTAACCTTTCCACCAATTGCCCATCAAACAAAATGATTCAATTTGTGAGAATATCTTTCTAAAAGACATGCTTTTAGCAGGGTCTTCTCAGCTCTGTACTGGGAAAGTTTGTTGAGATCTTAGACCCACCACAATGTTGATTTTGATCAAAGTTGATGATCTTTGGTTGAAATAGCTAGGGAGCAGTTTTATGTCCAGTGGAGACACTGACTCATTTGCAAATGGGTATTTCCTTTGACAAATTCATCTACTACCTGAACATAGAAAATGTTCTTTCAAATTTTCAAAATATAATATTAAAAATCAATGGTTAAAGAAAATGTGTGATATGTACACAATGGAGTACTACTCATTCATAAGGAAAGATAAATTTGAGTCATGTGTATGTAGAAAAATGGATGTACCATGAGTCCATAATCCTAAATGAAATGATCAGATTCAGAGGATTAAAAAAGTCACATGATCTGTCTTATATGAGAAACTCAAAGTATAAGTAATTTATCAAACAAAATAAAAGAAAGGTGATAGGAAGCAGGAAGATAGACTTTGTGGTGATGGGAGAGGTATCAGGGGATGTGGGTAGAGGAGAGGCAGAGGAGGGGAAGGTTAAATAAAAAAATCAAGATGTGCTATGTTCATGTACCAGTATCCCATGATGAATATATTCATTATATATCACAAATATATATCAGGAAAAAATAAAGTTACATACCAGAAAATAAAAAAAATCAAGATAAAATATTTTATTCATTTAACTCAGTGAGTTTAAAAAGCTTAAATTCCCAGATAATGAAGTCAATTTCCACAAATGTCTGACAAATATCATTGTTACTAACTTTTAAAATTTTTCATAGTTTTTCAGAGGCAAGTGCAAGCAGGAAGATAAATGGGGGTCTTTCTGCTATGAATCATGCAAGCAAGAAAAATAGAAAAACATTGAAAATGTTGAAGTTTTTCTCTTTAACACTAGCGATAGGAGAGGAACCATGGAGGCAGTCTCCTTATGATGCAAAGCCATTCCTCTGTCTGTTACATGTAGACAATCTCATTTGAGCTTTTGGGAAGAGTAATTCTACTTTTAATGAGATTAATGATGTGATGAATTATGTGATTTTATACACATCACATTTCTGCACTAATGTGCCAACCATTTTTTTCATCATCATCACTGTTTTCTTAGAGTGCTTGATTTGTTCATACTGAGAAAGAGCACTGCTCTCAACTTCACTTGATTCTGCTGCCTTGCTATAGATAATATTTAGATGGAAGTCAGATTCTCCAGGAACTAGTGAGTTGGGATTACAGACTGAGTCAGTTAGCATTTTGGGTCATGACTTGTCAGAGCTACTGGTTATCAAGAAAAGAATAAGGCAGATACATAGAGAAGTGGAAATTTGAGACCATAAGGCAGGAGAGAGAGAGAGAGAGAGAAAGAGAAAGAGAGAGAGAGAGAGAGAGAGAGAGAGAGAGAGAGAGAGAGAGAGGCTTTAAAGGGTTTTATGAAGTCAGTCTACTTGCAGTGGGATTTTTTTTTGTGATGTCCAGTACAGTATATATAAAATATATCTCCCTTTATAAAACAAATCTATGTTCATTGGCTTTCTCTTCTTTGCAACATATGATCTCAAGCTGGAATAATTTGAACTTGGTACACAAAAGTTTATGGTAAATTTTTCAAAGAGTTCATACTTACTATGTCCCTTTTTCCCTATTTCAGTCTCACTTACGAAATGGGACAGGCATGATAACTGTTTTGAGAGCTAAAGAAACTGCGGCTTAGGTGGAGGAAGGGCTGGCTTTTAATCACACAGCTCAGTAGAGGCAGAACTAAACCTGAAATGCAAAACTTTCTCCTATGCTTAGCACTTGGCATTTACTAGGCATTCAGAATTCTTGGCTGATATATCTAAAGGGGTGTGGCGATTCCAGTCAGAAACAACGAAAAGAAGCTGGTCTTTTAATAGACGTGAATACTCTCTAGGAATTCGACAAAAGCAAACCAGCAGAGTCTTGTTATTCTTTGTATTTGAACCTCCATTTTAGGAAATGCATTGTGTTTGGAATGTCTTCCCTTCTCCCCTGTGCCTCCCTCTGCAACAGAATGAGATCAGATCTTGCCTCTGAGAACACTCACCCCACTTACTTCTCTGCAGCTGCTGCCAGATATGTGGTCCCATTTGGTGATTTCTACTTCAATATTTAAAAACAGAATTGCCCGGGGGTGAAGCTTTAAGTGCCAACTCAACTGCAAACAACCTTCATAGGCAAAGCAGGAAGTACTGAAGATCTGGTTAGAACTGAAGCAATGGCAGTATTTAAGTTTTAATGTAATACTTAGTGTTGCAAATAGAGGTATCCCATTAACTGTTAAACAGTGGCAACCTCTTTAACCTAGGCCTGGTTTTGAAGTATTATGTGTTTCCATGGTGTTGTACTATTTTATTTTCTAAATAATCACTGATTTGTCTTTTGAGAAAAAAATGAGGGGTATGATGCAGTGGGGAGAGTCCTGAAGGAAGGTTTCAGTGCTCTTTTATGATACTTTAATTGATGTTAAACACACAAAAACTACATCCCATCTTAAGAGAATGTAAAGTGAAACCTATGTGTCTCACATACTTTCTGAAAGTTTATATTTCTATTTAAACAAAAGAATAAAGAGAAAAACACAGGAGAGATGAAAAGAAACAAGGAGGTAGACTTTTTGGAGTTGGGAAGGGGACCTGAGGTTGGGGAGTAAAAATAGCACGGAGGGGAAAGGGGAATAAGCCATGAAGATATGATTTATATATGTACCGATTCCCCCAATGAATGTTATTAGTATTTATTGCAAGTATATACTGATAAAAGTATTTTAAAAGAAAAACTAATGAGTGTGGGACATAAAGTTTTCTTCTTCTACGCTTTTTATTTGTAAACAAAGTAGAATGATGCTGGAGAAGGGTGATGCCGAAGAAAGAATCATCTTAGACACATGACCCAATGAGAAAATTGGAATTGGGAGTTACTGGTTGTCAAAGGAGAGTAATTAAAAGCTCCAGGTGGTCTTACAGAAAAAGCCTGTTTATGAACTTCATTCCAAGTAGCATTTTTAATGTTTTTGACCATGGGATCCTTATGTACACACACCACCGATCAGCATACCATTTTCCCAGGACGGCCAGGCTGGGAATGCAGGTTGTCTCTGCAGGCACTGCTGGCCTAGGCTCCTGCAGGTGCAGGTCAACCTGTGCACCACCCCTCAACCTGCAGGGACCTTGGTGGCTAATGCCAGAGGAAAGTGACTCTCTTCTAACCAGCTCTTCTATGGCCTTACTCTCTGAGAATGAGCTGCTGCCATCACCTGTGTCTCCTGGGTATGTATGCTCACTCATCAAAGACCTGGTCACCAGTGCCTGGGAGGAGTTGCAAGAAAAACCAGAGTGGTGACTCCAGGATGTGTAGGCCCTCCATGACACGGTACATGGTACGAAGGAGCACCCCACCTGAGCACGTCTCTTGATGATGCCTTTCTGCTGCACTTCCTGTGCACCGCAAGTTTGATTTGACTGGGTCCTGCAGCTGCTGGTAATTTACCACAGCTGCTGGAAAAGTTGGCCTGAAATCTTCGGTAACTTGAAGCCATTGGCCCTGAAAGATGTCCTTAGCCCTGGCTTCTTGACCATGCTGTGCCACAGTGACCCCAGGGGCTGCCACATCCTCTGCATCAGCCCAGAGAGATGAATACCTAGCAACTATCCAATTACTGAAAACATCCGAGCCCTATACCTGGCATTAGAAAAACTCATTCAGTCTGAAGAAACCCAGTTGGATAGAATTGTAATTCTTGCAGACTACAAAGGAATGGGCTTACCAAAAGCATCTCATTTTGGCCCTTTTATGGCTGAAAAGGTGATTGGCATCCTCCAGGATGGTTTTCCCATTCGGATAAAAGTTGTGCATGTAGTAAATAAACCTCGAATACTTACAGGCATTTTTTTTGCCATCATAAAACCACTTCTGAAGAAGAAAGTAACAAACAGATTCTCAATCCATGAGTCTGACCTGAACTCTCTCCACACAAACCTTTCCAGAAACATTCTCTGCAAGTAGTATGGGGGCACAGCTGGAGAGTTGGATACTGCTGCCTAGAACATAGTGCTCCTGGCTTCCGAGGAAGACTTTGTAAAAGAGAATTCTGCCAACCCGTGCCTGCCTGCGACTGTGTCCTGAGCCAAGCGCAGCTGTCTGGGGGGCTGAATTCTGATGCACAGTGTGACGACGCTATGCGAGCTGTGAAGTCCCAGCTGTATTAGCCAGGCCCTGGGGGTGTCACCAGGTTTAAATCCTCTCCTTTCCTCTTTAAAGACTCAAAAGAACTTAAGTACCAAGGCCTCAGTCTTGCTCCTTGTAATGAAACAGTAACATGGAAGAATGGCCTGAAGAGCTTTGAAAGCCAGGCCATCGTGGAGAAGGAAGCCTTTAGGCACTTGAATTATTCCTGGATATGAGGAAGATATCCCCAGTGTGATTCCCAAATGTTTGCATACTCTATTTGCAACTATTCAGCTATGACTGGTTCTTACTCATCTCAGAAGCCAGGAAAGTCAACACCAAAGTTGCTTGGATCCCACTTTTCTGGAGAAAACCTGATGGACCAGTCAGTTCTTCTCTGAAACAGTTTGGCCAGACCTGTAAGGTGACCACATGCAAAGTTTGGGGGAGGGGGAAACTTTTTCTTTCACATGAACCTTAACTGTACACCCCTGTTGCTCACCAGGAATCTTCAAACCCGAGGTCTGACCTCACTGGCCATCACTGAGTTTGGGAGGCACCTTAGCTGATCCTGGAAACACCAGGACCCCAGCAGCACTCCCTGATCAAATCTGTAAGCTGCAAACTTCAGAGCATCTCTGGATTCAATGATCAAATCTTGCAATACAGACTTTTCTCCCAAACTTATAAAGCCTTAGCCCTGGATCTTAATGGAATCATACAGGGTCCTGGAAGTATCTGATTTTGCTCAATGTAAAATCATGGATGCTAGGCCTGCATAGCTAAAGTAATTCTGGCCTAAGAATCAGAGACCTGAGCTCCAGATGTGTGTGGGTCAGACATGGACCACTGTGAGCTTCAGTTTTCTCATCTGTAAAATTCAGTTTTCTGATTAGATAGATGACCACTTGTATACAAATAGTTGGAACCTGGTTTCTCATGGTGCACACAGGGCTTTCTATGAAGAAGTGTCACCATTTAGCCCAGGCTTTAAAGAAAATAGTTTGTATAGCCAGGCATGATGGCACACACCTGTAAACCCTGCACTCAGGAGGCTGAGGCAGGCCGATCACTATGTGTTTGAAACCAGCCTGGGCCACATAGTGAGTTCAAGGCTAGCCTGAACTACATAATGAGGCTTTATCCAAAACACCCCAAAATAAAAAGTGTGGAGGATGTAGCTCAGTGCAAAAGCCCTGGATTCAATTCCCAGTATCACCACAAAAAAAAAAAAGTGTATTCTGGAACTCAATGACACTAACTTCTTTTTTCCTCTTTCTAGTGATGGTTAAACTTTAAGAGATTAGCTTTTGCCTGTAATATCAGCCACTAAGGAAGCTGAGGCAGAATGATTGAAAGTTTGAGGCCAACTTGGAACTGTATGGTGAGACCCTGTCTTTAACAAAAGGACTTTACTGGTCAGGCCTCCAGGTGAGCTGATTTGGATCTTCTGTGAATTCCTGCCATCCCTGAGACTCTAGTAGTACAATGTAAACCTGGCTATGGTGGTTATAACACTGGGGTTTCTTTAACTCATCTTTGGAAATGCACATAGGGGCAAGTTATTGCTGGGTCACCTGTGAGGCCCCTGTGCTTCCACACCACTGGAGTTTCATCAGTCTGAATGTTAGTTCTCTACTTCAGCACTTAGACCCTCCCTGTCAAGACTTTAGCCTTAACCCAAGCACCATATTTGGTGGTTCATCTGGTGGCTTTCAACATATTTCCTTTCATACTCATTCCTATGATAATGGAGTTAAACAGTGATGATTACAGCTTGCTGTGCTTGTTCCTTCTCTGTGCATTTTGACTGTGCAGGCAAAGCGGCCTGCTCAGTTAGAGAACAATATTCTGGAATTCAAAGTTTGATCTGTGCTACTTAACTGTTCATCTTTAAAGCAATTTAAAGCATGTCTTGGTAAGTTTTTGGTAGAAATTAATTTACTTAAATCATTAATGCCAATTTTATGGACAGTTCTTTTTACCATAGATACTAACTCTGGATTCTCTAGGGTCCCAGCTGATATAGAAGTGCCAAAATGCACACCTCTGGCTACCTTTAGTTCCATCTGGCAGTGATGGGGCCAGTACTGCTAAAATGACATGAGGGGAATGACGGAAGTAGACATTCAGAATCCAGCAGCGTGGATGGAGGAACTGGTGAAAGGCTTTTGGGGAGAGAGAAAACACAACAGAACAAAAAACTAGTCAAAAGGAGGGATCAAGAAGTAAGCCCTACCATGTTCCTGAGATTTAAATCCTGTATCATGTTCCTGGCCAATTGCCTTTGTCTATGTGACTTAACACAGGGATGCCCAGATTCATATGAAGTGTATCGAAGACTAGAAAGGAGCTGGGCACAGTGGCATACACCTTTAATTCCAGCTATTTGGGAGGCTGAAGAGCATCAAAAACTGGAGGCCAGCCTGAGTAACTTAGCGAGGCCCTGTCTTGAATGAAAAATAAAATGGGCTGGGGATGTACCTCAGTGATTGTTTCCCTGGATTCTCTAGGGAGAGTACAGAGAAAAACAAACAAACAAACAAACAAACAAACAAAAAAGACTGGAAAGGATATTGCCCATTCCCCTGGCTGTTATGATTTCTGTCTGGATGTCCCCTTTCAAAGATTGCTGAATATAGAGTTTGTGATTTGTTCATTGTCGAGTGCTGGGATTGACTGTGTGAGTGATGCACTGGCCATGGGGCTGGGAGCCTGCATACAGTATAAAGGAGAGAAAATGACTTGTTCCTCCCTTTTGACCTTTTGCTCTTATTGCTTTTGGTATCTACCTCAGCCGCCATGAACAGCTGCCCGTCAGCCACGCCACTCTGCCTTGGAGCCAGTTGTGTATGGACTGAAACCGCCACAAACTGTAAGCTCAATAAATCTTTCCTCCCTTCATTTTGGGCATCAGGTATTTTGTCTCAGCAACGAGAGAAAAGCAACTAAGACACTGGCCTTTCTGTTTAGACCCAGAAAAAGCAGTTTCTTTCAGTGTCTGAGAGAAGTCAGTCTAGGTTGGACTGCCTCCAGAGCTGCTATGCTTTATTTTGGCTCGGAAGAGTGATCAAATAGTCTTGCACCTCAGGAGGTTTGGCCCAAGCTGTGAACCAGGACCTCCCTGGTGCAAACCAAGGCAGGGTGTTTGTGTTGACCAGCAAGGCAACAGTGAGCCATGCTTAGTAGTGGGGAGACCCCTGGAGGAGACAACAAGCAAACACTGAAAACTGGGCAATGTTTCCCTTCAGGGAAAAGCTGTGTTTCACAAACCCCTGGAAATGAACTTTTCCCTACATTCATGGTAGTATACTGGGAAGAAAGTGAAAACAATAGTAAATTAGAATTGAGTGCCTGCTTTATCCTCCTAGGTGGCCTTTTAGCCCCTTCACACCTTGGAATCAGTATGACAAAGAGACCTACACTCTGAACTCTGAACCTTCTGTTCCTGGTATCTAATTGGTTTTTCTGCCATAGGGACATTGTACTCAAGAGGTTTCTTTTTTCCCCATATGAATTTAGGAAATTTAGATCTGAAAGTGTTGGGAACCAAAAGGTTCCAAATCAATATGTAAGCTTTGGCATATAGGGTTTTCCTTCCTCCTCTTTCCCTATCTCCCTACTCAGAATTCTGGGAAAATGTACTTCTTTCTGGTGACCATCTAGTCTACCTTCATGGGAAGAGGCAAGTGAAGCCTGTAAAAACAGCCAGAGATGCAACCCTGGCTTTGTGCCTCGTCTTTCCTGTTTGTTTTTGGCCGAGGTGGCTTGGCATCACTCACACTTCATTTTGCTTGCTGGAGGAATCACTTGACTCAGGCTTGTAAGCACTTCAGGTTACCAGCTACAGCTCTTCCAGAAAGAGCTGGGCTGACAGGAAGCACTTCCCTTGAATTCCTGTGCACTATTAGCCTTGAGTGGGCATTTCCTGTAAATGTCATCACACCCTCAGATCAGTACTGGGGTTACTTTTCCATTTGAGCAGCAAAAGGCTATCATCCTGTTGTGGCATTATTACCTCATTTTAAAATTGTCAGGTTTTCCTTTGAGATCTTTGTTTGGAGAGTAAGATGTTAGCTAAGCTAATATAAGTGTGATTCTCTGATGGCCATGAGAAGCATGGAGACTCCAAACATGTGGACTGTTCTGGAAAAACACCAATCCTGGCAACAGTTCTCAGTACCTGGAACTGTTAGCTTTGTGAATCTAAGCTCCTTTCTGCTCTCCTGACTCAGAAATGGTGTGCTCGAAATGAAAGAAACAAGCATCAGATACTCTCCTTAATAGGAGCTTGCTTTATGAGGAGGTCCAGTGTGACATGCACAGAGATGACAGTGATGGATTTACTGGTTTGTCAGCTGATCAAAACCTCACTGGGCAGCACGTTTAGTCAGGCAGTACATCGGCTGCTTTCGCGGGCACTTTTGGACTCCGCTGCCCAGCATACCAAGTGGGAACCTGTCTGAGTGAAATACTTGAAACTTCTCTGTGGCCACAAGCCTCTGGCGCCACTCTGATGGGGTGGGAGCCAGGCTACCTTCCCGACCAGTGTGGGGCATCATTTCAGCCACTGGCCACGTTCCTTGCTTCAAACTGAAATTCAGTTTGGCTTTGAGCATAGGGACATGGTGATGAATTCGTCTACTTCAGTGTTTGTTTCAACCAAATGTTTATTTTTCTAATGTGTTTTTCTAAGTCAAAGTGATGAAAATATGTAGCTTTAGTACACATGACTGGATTTGAAACAATAAAAATCTCTTTAAGGTTGAGAAAAAAAACGTAACATTTTCCTTTGAAGGCTACTAGGTTAGACTATGGCCTATATAAGGAAGTAAAGTGAGAGATAAGACAGGATATATTGATTGAGAAGATTCTATGGACAATCTTGAGTACTGTGCTGAGGAGATTCAATTTCACTGCATAATCAATAGGGTAATCATTCAGTTTCTTTTTTCTTCAGTAGTTCCTCCGCTTGTATATGTGCTGCAATTTATACACCTTTTGAGCCCATTTTGACTAACACTACTAGACTAACCTAATGAAAACTGTTCCCATCATTTATCTGCCCTAGTTAAAAACCTAAATGGTGCTTTTTAGGACTCCACATCTTAGTATCTTTTCACATTCAAACAAATTTCTTGATACTAGCTTGAATTGTACTCTTGTTACCTGTGTACCTGCCTTTTCATCTAATAGTTTGTCTTAGTCACTTTCTCATTGCTGGGGCAAAATACCGGACGCCCAGAATTTAATGAAGGAGAAGTTTATTTTGGTTTACATTTTAGAAATTTTAATCGTTGCATGGTAGCCAACATGGTGGAAGGTTCTGGGTGGAGGAAAGCTGCTCATGTCACGGCAACCAGGGCACAGAGTCAAGAGAAGAACTAGGAAGGAAGATAAACCCTTCTGGGTCATGCTCACAGTGACCCCTTCTTCCCACCAAACTCTACCTCCTAACACAAAGTCAACTATAATGCCCCTATAATCCAATCATCATCCAAATACTTGAGATTTTGGAGACCATTTTACATATAAACCATACTATGTTTCTCTATTGTTTTTAAAAATCTCTCATAAATTTGCTCTCAACCATAGCTAAATGTTAGAATAATCTGGGGCACTTCTAAAAATCCCAGGGTCCAGACCCCACCCTGACTTATTCTATTAGAATCTCATGTGTAAAATTTTCCAGGTGACTCCAATATGCAGCCACAGTTAAGAGTCAATTCCTTGAAATCTGGTGTGATACTAAGTACATAGCAATACCAAAGATATGTTGAAGTTACATTGTTGATATCACATTAATTAATTTCCATGGAGCTTATATTTTCTTATCAAGACAAGACTCCAGCCCTCCTGTGGAAAAATCAAAGCAGTCAATTTTGTGTTTGAAAAGAGGAAATGACTTTATTAATATTCTAATTCTTGAAGCAAATCATAAGTACAACAGGAACTTGCAGACCAAAGGACTATTGAAGTTTTCCCTCATAAACTGATTGCAAATGTCTTTGTCAGTCAATTTGAGTGATTATAGCATACTCACATTGAAGTACACTTCAGACAGCCAGTTTGTCTGAAGCCTTGCTGTTAAATCTCTTGTGAAGTAATTTAAGACTTAACCCTCAGAGAATTCTGAACCGCTCTTTAAAGGCAGCAAGCCTTTGTAAATATGCCATCACTGTTCATGACTGGAGAAATCAAATGGATGTTCAGTCTTGGCATTTAACAATAACAACAAAGGTAGTGTGTTTGGAAAGCTTGCCTTTTCCTGTTCCTCTTACTGGCCTTATACCAGAAAGGAAGCCAGTCAGGCCATAGAAGAATCCAGGTTATTTGGGCATACAGTGTTAAAAGAATATGGGTAGGAAAGTTTAAGCCCCAGGATATTTTCAGGACTCTTGAGTTTACTCTAAACGCTCCTCGTACAGTCTATTTTACCCTGTCTGTGCTACATTATTTGCTTGTGCCTATTCCTAACTTTGTTTATATGGAGGGTGGGCACAGCAGCCTTCTAATTTAAAAGAATGAGAAGGGTCTTGGTGTGATCATGACTTTTAGTCCCGTGCTTACTAAGACTTTAAGTAAATTGATTTTGGATGAATATCCTCTTTCTTCCCAAGAGTGCCTTGATTCAGATCTTTCATGGTAACTACCGTCCTTTGTTTCATATCCTGGATTGTAATTCCTCCACCTGCCCTCTCAACTGCAAACTATAAAATCATCATCATCTTGGCCATCTCACTGACACTTCATATTACTTCTAATCGATCCACAGTCCCTATGAGTTCAATATATCAATAGCTCTCACACTTTGCCAAGCTATAGAATCACCTGGAGATCTTGGTAAAGCACAGACTTGTGAGTCCTACTACTAGAGTTTCTCATTCAGTACTTCTGGGGTAGGGCCTGAGAGTCTGGATTTTTAACAAGTTCTCTGGAGATGTCCATGTCCTGGAGGCCACACTGAGAATCTCTGCTCTAGTTAAATGTTTCTCGGCTTGAATTGCAAACTAGAATCACCTGGAAAGCTTTTAGCTCATCCTAGTGCAAGTCCTGGTTTCCAAGTTTCTGATTTATTTGATCTGAGGTGAGACCCATTCATCACTGTGTTTTTATAAAGCCCTACTGTGTAGCCAGGGTTGCGAATTATGGTATATTTTGTCTTTTAAAAACTTTTGGTCACCTTTTCATCTTTTATGCACATCAGCTTCAAATATTTTCCTATGCTATATACATAGGTGTTCTTATTCCTTACACATAAGGAGTTCATACTCCTTAACATGACTTACCAAAGATCTTTACCATTTTATCAGAGTATCCCCTCCTTATGCACAGGAATTACATTGCAAGACCTACACTGGTGCCTAAAATCTGCACATTAGCACTAAAACCTAAACATGGTATTTTTTCCTATGCTTACCTACTTACCAGCGTTCAATTTATAAATTACTCACAGTAACAGATCTACTACAATAATTCATAATAATGTAGGACAATTATAACAATACACTGCAACACAGTTGTGTGAATATGTACATTCTCCAAGTATCTTATTATATCATCTCACATCACCACAAGAAAAAGATAAAATAAGATATTTTAAGAGATTTGAGTGTGTTTCCAAAGGAAACATGATCCAATTTGGGAATTTGCTAGCTATATACATAAAGTAGTGTTGATATTTTAAAAGATACAAAGGTTATAGAAAAGATAAAATTGAATATTTTCTCTCAGCATGAAAGACCACAGGAGGAGGAGAAGGAAAATTGAGATAGATGGGATGTATTTGTCCCCATTTCCTAAACTCAAATGGTTTTTTAAAAATGTGCCGCTTTGCATAAAAATCTACATTCTGTCATGTACTTCTGTGCATTTGGGACTGTAAAAAACATCCTTGTCCTTGTCCCACAGATTTGGTACTTTAGTAGGCAGCGAGACACAGAGGTGGGCGGCTTATCACCCCCCACCCGCTGACCTTCGTCAGTGTTCTGGGAGTCAAATTCTACACTTGCTAGTTTACTTGTAGATAGTAGCTTCATTGCCACTATTCTTCCTGGCTTGAAACGTACTGTTGGTATCACTTTCAGAAGTTGCAAGTGTCTGTGGGAGCAGGATATGCTACCATGACTTACTGTAAGATTAAATGTTCCCTTATCTCTAGCTACATGGATGTTTATAAGCTTGCCTGGAACCAGGCTGGCTAGAGTTTTGCTTAGTAAGTATGCCACCTATCACTAGTGGCCAAAAATGTGTAGTGTGTGTTGGTGTCAAATCTATAATGTGAAATATACTTAGTTGCTATATTGTGTGTTGGGAGAAGGACAGCTTGTGAATATTATCTCTTGGCACATTTAAATAATCTTATTACAAATATGTAGATCTTGCTTGAAATGCTCACTAGAAAATTTAAATGCATGTCAAAGCATTTTCAAAACTGTGCGTCACTTTATAAATTGAAAGGATGCTAACAAACACCTAAACACATTTGAGAGTCCCTGAAAATTTCTCATTAGCAGGCTGAGCCTGCTGGGTTGGGTATAGACAAAATAGTAAATTTCTTATCATCTGTATGCACTGCAGGAGAAAAGTTAAACAGGTAATCCAAGAGCAGCAGATATTGTAGGAATTCTTGACACTGTTAGATTTATAACATGTGATGCATTTAGTAATTTTATGTTTTATTCAGTTTGATGGAAGCACCAGTTATCTGTCCCTGAACACAGGTACATAGGGTATGGAGAACTGTTACCTTTGGAATTAAGCATTCCTCTAATTCACCAGGTGGTTATTTCTCATCAAGATACAGATTATGAGACCTGATATTTCACGTAACACTTAATGCTATATTGCCTCATAATGTTCTTCATTTATTTCAAGGATATTTGGTTTATTGCTCTAACTAGATTACATTGCTTAAAATAGATATCTTATGAAATGAAACTGTCATTTATTGAGAAAAATTCTATGTGATAATTATTTTGTTAAGCTCTTCCATGTGTATTATCTCATTGTGTCCTCACAGCATTGATGTGAAATGGAATTTTTATCTGTATTTTTATAGATGAAATTCTGAGAGCTTAAGTAAACCTATGCAAGGTCACACCACCTCTAAATGATGAGCTAGGATTCAAAGCTGAGATATTCCCATCACATACCTTACCTTTTTTTTGCATTTTTGGTGCCTGTTATTCTGTTGTAGCTAGCTTTATGACTTCTCAAAATATTTGGGGAAATATGATCGTTCACCATATCTCAACTGATTTAGAAACAACCAGTTTCTTTTTCTTAGTTAGAACTGTTTGAAAATAATCACAATTCTTTAACTGGAAACAAGAGGGGTCTAGACTTTATTTGAAACTTTCAAAATATAAAAACTTGAAAATTCCCAAGATACTTTCACTGTCCCATAAGGTACACCTAAGAAGATTTAGGGAAGTGCACTTTGAATCTCGCACCAGGTCTGTGATTTTCAAAATGTGCATGGAAATTGATGAGACTGGGTAACAGAGAGGTCTCTATTTCTCCATGTGCACAAAGCCATGTAACCCATGTTTTACAACTCACTCATTTTCTAAAAATAAATCTGCTATTGTTTTTCTTTTTACAAGATGGAATGGGAACCCATGTTAAATTTTTTGCTATAAAATCTACTTTTAATATTTCACTAGAGTACTAGTATCTCAGCCAGGAGAAAAAATATCTCATTAAAAACAAAAATGATATACAGTATCTATTAATCAGTTGGATAGAACTACTCTATGCCCTGAATACAAAATGTTGAAATATATCTCTTAAAGATCAATATCGCATCTAAGTAACTAAAGCTAAATCAATACCAGCTCCACACTTCACTTTGGTAACAGATCATTAGATTCTAGTGTTTCTTGAACTTATAACTGCAAATGCAAACTGTCCAGAAACAGTTTTCAGAGTAAATTTTTTCCATTCGTCTTTTTAGATATTGATGTATTTGTGGATTTGGTATATAGCAAAACACTTTTTAATGTCACTTTTGAGGTATAGCACATTCTCTTAGAGGAATTGTGTTCAACTTTTATAGTGTGGGAATTTTAAGTCTCAAAGGACTTCATTTCACCCATGTATGTTGCAAATCATGTATTACCAGGGTTCAGGTATATTTTGTATGACTGATTTCTGCTTGCTTTTGTTACTGTCAATGCTAATTTAATTTAATGAATTAATGAATTTTCTGTTAAATGTTTAGGTACAAAAAGATAAATTCTAAAGCATGGCATTATTGTTTTTAAAAGTTGAATAAAACACTAATTGTGTGTAGTTCAGCCTCTAATGTGGTGTTTGAATTAATCACCTGTTTAGGATTCCTACAAAACGAATTCATTCTCAGGTTGAATTCGATAAAGCATAGAATTTATCAGGAAGGAGGTGAAAGCAGCCAGATACCTGGCAGGAAACAGACAACACACTCTTAAGATAAATCTTGAGGATTATTTAAAGGACAGTTTACAGAAGTATGTGGAGGGATTTGGGATACTAACAAAAGATGGTGATACATTGTCACTAATATGGAACCATTACTTTAGGTGTAATGGAGCAAGTGGGAGAAAGCAGTTTCTAGAACTCCAGGAGGGATAGCTTAGAGAGGATCTACCGACAGGAACTGTGGTCTTGGTAGAGATATGGTACCACAGCCAACCTGAGAACCCACAGGGGTGAATATCAAGGGAATAAAATACTGTCCTTCTCAGCCTTTTTGCTCCTTTGGTCTCCAGTGATTTCCACACTCCCATCTGGAAGCCTTAAGACAAGGAGACCCAGCTAATGTGGTATTTATAGGAAGCCAGTCTTATGAGACACAGGGTAGTTAGCTAGTAGTTGGAAAGAAGTTAACAGAAGATATTCAGCATGAAGTTGATTGACCTTTTCTACTTGACTGTATTAGAATATATCTAGAATATAGCAATTCCTTTTGAACAAAAACGATTGCAGTCCAGCAAATGTTTTCAAAGAAAGAAAAATAATGTAACAAGGAAAATTCAGTAACATTCCATATAAAGTTTAGAGGAAGTAGCCTTGTTAATGTTGGAAAAGGAAAGACTGGAGGATTAGCATAACATAATAATAAAGGTATAGACTCTGGAGTGAGCTTCAAATTTAGTACCTGTGTGATCTTGGGCAAAACTCTTAATTTTCTTTTGCTTCAGTTCTTTCATTTGTGCAATTTGGGATAACGATAATATATATCTCATAAGGTTGTTATGAGGATTAAATAACTATGTAAAATACTTAAAACATATATAGTAAATGTTATATAAGTTAAACAGTTGGGGGAGAGGTATGGTGGAGAAATCTGCATGCAACTGTGGGTCCTGCAGCAGCTGAATCAAGTCAATTGGGTAAAACTGTAACACAGATTTTCACTCTGTGTAAAGATAAACCACTTTATAGACATACTCAAAAATGATTTTATTATGTTACTGGATTTTGGGGTGCTGGAATCTCTGCTTAGAGTTGATTTATAGGTTTTGAACAAAGAATTAAACGAAACAAGCAAAACAGTAGCAAAGTTTCGCATTTATTAGAGGCAAGAAAAATAAAAAGAAGGGCAGGAAAAACAAAACAGGTTTTGCCGAGCAAATTTGGGCTGAGTGAGAAGAGAGGAAAAATAAAAATAAAATAAAAATATGTTCTAGAGTACAGGGTGGACTACCACGACAAGGCACAACAGTGAGCTCTAAATGGCATCTGTCTGTTTTCATTTTTCCCACTCAGACATCACACAAAGGTCATCCTACTTTGAACAGAGACCTGTCCAAGTTCTTAGAAGTCCACAAGTTGGGTTCTAAGAGCTGTTCTGGGATCTGGTCATGCCTCCCTTTCCAGACAGTTTAAGCCCTAGCTTCCTATCTCAATTTGGTGATGAGTATTGTCTTAGGGGTATTCAAACTGAGACAGAATGACAAATTGTATCTTAAAGAGATTCAAACTTGAGAAGTTGGAGTAGGAGAGCTTTAATGTCCATTTCAATCATGGAATATCTCTGTTTCTTTAGAAAAATTATGTGTGTTGCATTGTAAATTTAACCTTGTTAGCTCAGCCTCTTCTCTAAAGAAGTGACCGCTTATGGGCTATAAGTTGCCCAGATGTCATTCTTGAGTTTTGTTTTTAGGCATTGCATGTGAAAGCACACTTTGAAATCATTTTGTGACTATATTATATTCTTCACCTTCCATCATCATGCAATCCTATCTCTCTCTAATTCCATTTTCATCAATGAAAATAAGTGGAGCAAAATAAAATGGAGAAATAGCGTGTCCAGTGCAGCTCTGGAGAAACTCTCTGGGAGAGGATCGTGAAAAAATTAAGAGAAAAACAATAGTGAAAATGTAGAAAGCGGGAATCAGGTGGAACTCTTTCTCTTGGTGGAGAAAAGAGCCAACTAGAAAAGACTGCAGCACGTTTATGGATACATTCGGCAGGTTGATGTCAGGCAAAATCCCTCTGCCTACCAACTAACTCGCCTCTCAAGCCCCGTGTTCCACGGGCTGGAACACCTGTTCCCCTGGGGCGCTTCCCTGCGTGTGAACCATCTCCAGCTCAGCCACTCCCAACAGAGAAAATAAGTGGAGTTGCTATTTAAGTGTAGGCTTTGTAGTTATACTATTTAAACTTCAGATTTAAGTTCAGCCAGTGACTAGATAAGCAATTTTGGGCAGATTAACTTCTTAGAACCTCGGTTTTCACCGTCGTAAATCAGGGTTAATAATAATATTACTTACCTGATAGGCTCACTGAGAAGATTAACAGGATACCCTTTGAAAAGCTCTTGGCCTATGGTAAACTTTGAATAAATAGTAGCACTCGTTAATGCAATATGTTATTGTTATTGTAAAGCTAGTTTCTGAGATGCCTTGGTAACCCTGGGTGTGGCACGTTTTCAAGGTCCCTTGGTCGGAGCCTATACTCCAATTAAATCTGGAAGGTTTCTGGAAGGATTGTAAAGCTGATGGGGAAAAGGAAAAGAAGTGATTGCTTTTTCAATGAGCAACAGGTTCCTTCCTCTGAGGCTACCCTCACCCCAAAGCAAATCACAAGGAACTGTATGCAGCAGAAAAGCAGTCTTCCATCTGTATGGAAGAAGCCTTGTCAACAAAGGGATTTTTATGCCTCTTAGAAGCCAGACATTCAGCTTATATATGGATTTTCATAGGAATAAAACTTCAGAAATTAGAATAGCCAGCTGTGAAAAGCTTGGCTGCCCTTTGATCTGTGGATCAAGAGCTTATAATAAGGAATAATAAAAGGGAGGAAAAATACCACCTTCTCAGTGTTTGTCCATATAGTGAAAGAAATTTTCAAACTTCCTTTAGCTTCAAATCTTTTTAATTAGCATTTTTGAAGGAGCTGAATGCAAATAGCAATTCTATTAAAGGCTGGTGCCAGTTGATTAACCATTGTATGAAGTATTATAATCTTCTATTTGGGAGAGGAGGAAAAACAGGCACTCTTGCTTGGCATTCTACTCTCATCTCCATCAGAGGCATTGATTCTAATGTTTCCTCTTGTTTTACTCTTCCCCCTATCCCACTCTTAAATTTTTAAGCATCTCAATATTACTATATCAAGGTGAAGAAATTTAATAGTAGGATAAAAGACTCATCTTTTTTTGCCCATCCTGGTTTTGGAATTAAAAATCCTGTGTTCTGGAAATTCCCTCAGTGTTTGGTGAGATCAGAATGACTGGTCACTATAGCTAGATTTATCAGTAAGCATAAGCATAATTCAGGAAACCATGGGTTAAGTCCCCCATGAAAAAGTTTGTGGGGCTGAAGGACACTATTTCCATATCAATATTCATAGATTCCCTTAGTCAGACCACAATGAAACCAAAGTTAATCTGACTTGAGAATGACAGAATAAAATGAAGCTCATCCATTGGAGGAGAAACAGCATTGATGATGAGAAAGAGGATAAATTGAAGTTAAGAAGAAATCCACGTATTTTAAAGGGTGGTCCTCTGTCTCTGCGGGTCACAATAATTTCTGCTGTTGGCGACTACATTCCTAGCTCCTTCCTCCAGCCCGGGCCACACTTTGATATGCTAATAGAGGGGTTTCACCCTTCCCTACAGCTACTAAGTTTCCTTCTTCCTCTCTACCACTCCCTAATTTTTGTGGTGCCTGCCCCCACCCCCCTCATTTTAGGTAAGATTCCATACCTGAGTGAGGTGGGCCTGATGGTTAGAGTTATAAACTTATGCGTTTGATTAACTGCCTTTTTTTTGAGCTCATTTTCCTGCCACAAATTTAATAAAGGCCTTTGTGACACTATCTTCTGGGCTCAGAAGTTAAAAAGCACAAGCTTCTCTGAGCTAGGCTAGCCAAATAAAAACTCTTTCTCCACCTTTCCAGAGTGCACTCTTGGCTCCTTAGCTGTCTGAAAAAGTCTTGCATCCTGTTTTCCACAAGCATTTATTAAATACTTTCTCTGCTCCAGAGTCTATATTGTTGGTTTGTAAATGTCACTTCAGTACTAAAGATGCTTTTCAATTTACAAGGTTATGTCCTGATAAACTTTTGCAAGATGAAAATATCATAAATTGAAATGCATTTGTTACTAGCCCTTTAGGCTTATATTTTCAGGTTCCTTTGCTCACTGCTGGCCAAGTCAAAGGAAGTCATATATTTGGGTACAAAGAGAAAAATGATTTATTCAAAGCTAGTTTCAAGGAGATGGAGGAGCCTTTTGCCTCAAATCATCATCGCACTGTTTGCAAGTTGGCAAGAGTCCTTTATACTAAGAAACAGAAGAGAGGGAGCACAGACAGACAATGCAAATCTCCACATTTGCTTTATCATTTCCAGTCCTCTTCGACTCCTCCTCTTTCTTCTGGAAAAGAAACCAGACTCCAGGCATCTGCATGTTCTGTCACTTCTTCTGGACTGAGGAGAGGAAGGGGTGGTGGCTATGTGCTCAAGAGGAGAAAGTTTGGAGAACTTGTTTATCTCTAAAACAATTACCCAAAAACAAAGCAAAAACAAAAACAAAACAACAACAACAAAAAACCCTGACTTTTGAAGTTTCATTTTGCAGTGTTTGTTATACATCGAACATGCCTAACCTACTGGACATGATAGCTTAGCAACAGAGTACACTGCAGAGAATTGGTTATTTACTCTTGTGACTGTAATGGAGTATGGGTGGTAGAGTTGCAGCTTGCTGCCAGTGCCTAGCATCATGAAAAAGTACTGCTCTGTATATTGCTAGCCTCAGAAAAGATCAAAATTTAAATTTTCAAGTATTATTTCTACCGAATATGCACTGATTTTGAATCACTGTGAGCTGACAAAACTGTAAGATAAGCCAACATAAACCGGGAGTGTCGGTATTATTATCCTCATTTTATAGATAAAAAGACTGAGATTCAGTGAGTTTCTGCGAATTGCAAGGTCAAGTGTTGTCAAGACTCAAGAGTGTACCTGTGTAATGGTGAAGGACATAATCTTAAACACCATACAATAAAGCCTTGTGTATGGAGAGCTTCCTAAACTACAGGCACTATACTAATCCTTTGGAATACAACAGTGAGCAAAATACTCATGCGCCTTGCCTTTGTGGAGCTTTAGTGCATTTAAGAGTGACAGATATAAAAATTAGATTCTTTTATTTTAAAATCACTATAGTTGCATGACTGTCACTGTTATCTTGACATTTTGAGACAGAATTTCAGAGAACGGGTACTATTTCTTGATGTTCATGCCTTAGTAATTATAGGAGGGCTGGGAGTTTAGCTCAGTGGCTTAAGCACCTGCCCTGACAGGTGCGTGGTTCTGAGTTTGATCCCCGGTGCCACAAAAAGAAAAGAAAATAGTTACTTAGTAATTATAGGAAGTGGCTGGGCCAGCTATTGACCAATCATAGAAGGATGAAGCCCTTCTGTTTAGAAAGCTATATAATGTATGCCAAGATGAGCAGCTGCTGATGAAATAGGAAAGTGAAGGTGATTGTTCCTTATCAGTTTTCTATTATGTAGCAAACAGAAAAGAAATGATTGGAAAACATTTATTCATGGTGTCTCTCTGAAAACAAAAGCTATCCATAACACAGATATCATGCCAGTTGCAATTTTTGGTTTTTTTTTTTTTATTCCTCTGCCAGTAACTGGTAAATTTAAGACCTACTTATATTGAGTTTTGATGAGGGTTTGTAACTTCCCAAATCTAAGTTTTACTCTGATAATTATATCTGATTAAATCTTAGTGTTGTAGGTAGTTAAATTAGATAAAAATTAATACACAGTCAGAGAGGGACTGGGCTCTCAAGGAAGATAGTAGAAAAATAAAGACATCAGAACTGTGGCTGGAGGCACATCTGAAGAAGGCTAGGATTCAAGATAGAGATGTAATGGCTAGGCCTACATGAGTCCCTAAGGCATAAAGAGTAGCTTGGAGTTATTCTGTAATTAGCACCACCTGGTCCCTGAAGTCCAGATAGGCATCAGTTGCCCAGGTGAGCGACCAGACCATCAGAAACCATTCCTTTCCCAAAATGCCTTGTTCTTTCCATGCACCCTTGCTACATGACCCACCTCCCTATTGGATCAATATTAGCTAAGAAGCTATACTTGTAATCCTCTAGGTTGATTATAGTTTTACCCACATCGTGACTTTGCTGTATAAATTACACCTGACAAAAGGCCTCTATGATAACACACTTAGGACCCCTTCTGTCTCTCAGAAGCTATTTCTCAATAAACCTTTCTTACTCTTCTTATCCTCCACTGTTCAGGGGATATGAACTTGGCACATTTGACATCTAGCAGGTTGGGAGTTACATTTTCTTCTATATCACTAGCATTATCTATTTCTGACTCTATAGGACAAGTAGAAAAGCCAAAATACATATAGCCTATTGTTAATGGAAAGGCTGTATATGTGTGGAGGTAGGGGGCATATGTAATATTTTGTCCCTTTTATTCAGTTTTGTGATGAGCATAAACCTAAAAGATTATATCAGTTAAAATATATATATCACCTCCTTTTAGGATCTTCTCAGTTCATGCATACCTAGAGCAGATGCTGGCGATTCTGTCATGAAGGTCAAATTTAGTCTGCTGCCTGTTTTTTTTTTTTTTTTAACATTCTGTGAGCTAAGATTTGATTTTACATATTTAAATGGTTGAAACAAAAATCAAATTAAAAATGTTATTTTTGGCACACAAAAATTACACAAAATTCAAATTTGAGTGTGTATAAATAAAGTTTTATTGGAATATATCCCTGTTCCTTCCTTTATGCATACTGTGTATGACTGCTTTTTTTGCTACAGTGGCAAAACCCAGTGATTACTAGAAAGCCTGAACATTTACTGCTTGATCCTGAAAAAAATTCCCTGACCCCTGTCCTAGAAGAAGGGGCTAATCCTGTGTTGACATACATGAGAAGGATGATACTTAAAAGTCATTCATCAGTGCTATGTTTTGGAGGAAACACCAGTAACAACAAAATTGATCCAATAATTGTAAACAACAAAATTGATCCAGTAATTGTAAGTTCTGTGAAATCTAGCAAAGGAAAATAGACCTAGCATTATACCTCTAACCTAGATATCTTGTAAAACTTCTTTTTGTATGGCAATGATCAATAGCTATTTGTTGCCAATAACAAGATGCAGCAAACATTGACATAAATATTTATATTTAATGTGTCAACATATACATAGAATACATGCATATACAATGTATTGTATATATCTAGTTTCGGTTCATTTGAAATTTTAATCCAGGCTTCACTACAACTGATACTTACCTTGAAGTAACAACACTTGAAAAGTTAAGGCATGGCTTACTTTTTGCTGTGCTTTTCTCATAGTTCTTCGTACACTTCTGACTCAAAATTGAACTCTTCTTGTCTAAAGGAAAGAGAAGAAAGGAATATGTGCTGATTTTCTTCCATGATTCCCTTCTCTCCCACTCACTGATTCCCACCTTCATGCAGTACCATTACCGAATATGCAAAAATGAGGTGCTTGAAAATATTCAGTTAAGATGTTCTTTTCAGTGTTGGTTTAATAAATCAACACTGGAAATTAAGCTATTAATTTTTCAAAACATTCAACAGCAAAGTAAAGGAGCATCAGAAATAAAAGGAGGGGAATAGGAAATTATCATCCAAGAATTATTTACCCTTCACGATAGTCCTCATATAATATTGCAAATTGAGATTCTGTCATTTGTTACTGAATAGTATAGCAAAGGAAATGGATTGTTCTGTATTTTTTTCAGAGCTGGACTGAGGTGCTGATTGGATCAGCAAAGAGGTCTAGGGACTGAGAGGGCCAGATCAAAAGGAACACTGGGAAAAAATCCATTGTAATGAGATATGAGACGAGACTCAATTGCTTATGTCATACTGAAATAGTACATCGATTAAGGGTGTCGACATTGAACTCAAAGGAACTTGAATTTTAATTCTGGTGCTGCCAGGTAGTAGCTAGGGGAGTGGGTCTTGATCAGGTTGTTAATCTTATTGAATTTTGGTTTCCTCATTTGTAAAATGGAGATGATAAAACTGCTTCCTTTATGGGATTATTATAACAGTTGAATAAGGTATGTAGAAGTGTGTGTGGCACAAATATTCACTATATGTTTATTATTTTTATTGTTAGAATAGATGCTAAATGAAGTAAATAGTACTAGGGATCACTGCAAAATGAGTCAAATACTTTGGTATATGGTGAATTTATGCCTAATCATAAAGAGAGTGGAAAAAATAACAAGTGCAAGCTGGGAATCTGCTCTAGTCTGCTTAATAAGAATAATAACAATAAGAACTGAGTATTTATTAGATATTAACTATGTATTTCATATTTAAAACAATCCTGCCTAAGTAATGTAGTTATTCCCATTTTAAATATGGGAAACTGAGTTTTACAAAGTTTTGACTGTTGGGATAAAGTCAACACAGCTAGTAAGTGGCAGAGGTGATATCTGAACTCAGGCTGACTGAATTTAGAGCCTTCATTGCTTAGCTTTGAGGTTATATTACCTTTATGGTTCTGCAGTTAGCTAGCTTTATGGCCAAAAGAATAACAGACTGACATATATTTGTATAGTTATGCACTGCACAGCTCAAAGAATGTTCTATTAATATTGCTGAATGCAGTGAATACCTGGGTGGTTTTGGAGAATTTCCTTAACTTACCTGAGTTTCAGTTGTCTTGTCCCTAAAAGGAAAGGTTTGAACTAATTGTTCACTTGATCTCTTCTAGCTGAGTGTCTAGTGTGAATGTGTGGATAATTACAAATAATTTCTAATATGCTTTCAAAAGCTTTATGCATATTTGAGTTTATGGTTATTTGATAAGTTGAATTCCCAGCGCAAACCCAACATGGACGTGGCACTTGGAAGATGAGTAGAGCTGTCTAATTTTCCAATCATCATCTTCTGCTCAGGTTCCCCATCCCATGAAAAGGCGGTTCATATCTTCAGCTGATGCTAGAACAGTAAAAACAATCTGTCCCTTCTATAGCATCCCCAGGAGAAGGAATATACTTAACAACAGATTGGAAAGGCTTTCTTTGCTAGGATGCGAACTGCATGAAAATTAAGTATAAGCAGTACCACAGATTCAAAAGTAGTTATTGAAGTAAATTAGGTGTTTTCCACAGAAACTCATTTTAATGGAGCAATTAATGAGACAAGAATTGTATGTGCTGTCCATCTACAAACTTAAAAGGCATAATTTTGTTGAGAATATTGTGGATCTACAGATATTTAAAGAAAATTAAATTTAGCTATCAGCATATAGTTATCACTGCAGCAGAACTCAATACTGTTTCCTCTTGCATGCTTTGCTTGGTTTTGGATAAATGATTGCTTTCTGTAGGCAGGCTTAACTGAGAAACAGATTAGCAGGTTCTATTCAGTTATATTCTACCCCCATACAGGTAGTCATACATTATCACTAATGACATATAGGTAAGGTAAATTAAAAATTAGCATTCTTATTTTTCTATCTTTGCATTTCACCAAGCTTCTCTTTAACTCTTCTTAGAGTTATAATTACTCAGCATCCTCAAGGAATTTTCAGGCTTTTGGCCTTATCAAATGTCACATCCCCTGTAGTCTTTCTAAAGAGACAATTGATTTATCTATCCTATGGGAAAGATAACTACCTGCTCACAATAATAAAAGGTTGGGAATACTTTTACTATTTCTAATGTTTCCTGTGCTTTAAGGTGACCTTCTCCTTCAGTCACACTAATTTATTAATCATCCCTTGGCTCCATTCTCTACCTGTTTTTCTCATATCTTTTACTTAGGGTTTTTCTTTTGCCTAAAGTTTGCCTCCTCTCCACCACTTTCAGCCTGTCACTCCCCCAACATAAAACCCATTGCAAGATGCTCTTCCTTTAATAAGGTTACCTCAGAACTCCTCTATCGTCTATAGCCCTGTATCATTTTGTTTATACTTTAGTTGTAACTACAGTGGCTGCATTTGCTGAAGTGTAGAATCAGGAACACATTCTTTGAAAACTATAAATATACTTCTAAGAACAATGTGATAGATTATTTGAAATCAAGACAGTTCTAGAAAACCCTTAATGTGTGTTTGTCTTAATTGTAGCACTCATTACAGTCTGCCTTGTTTTGGTGTTAGTTATGTGTATGTTTGGAACTTGCCTGATGTTGCAAGTAAAAATTGTGGCATATGCATCCCTGTATCACCCCGCACCTGTCATATTCCTTTGTCTGCAGTTGGCATTTTTATGCAGTCATTAAATACTTAGCAAACTAATATCATATCCAGTCACTGTGCTGACTGTTGGAGATAAGACACAGCCCTTTCTGCTGTGAAATAATGATAACAAAATGAGATGAATGCCATGGTAGGGTAAATGTAAAAGATACAAGCCAGTTCCCTTGCTTAGAGTTGGAGAGTTAGGAGAACTTAAGAAAGTGACTTATAAGTGGAAAACTGGGGGATGAAAATGGTTTTGTCTGGAAATGATAGAGCTTATGTATCAGTGAAGAGACAATATTATGTGAAAATGTACAGAAGTGAGAAAAATAGCCTTTTTCAGAAATCCAGTTCTTCAGTATTTAGAATATAGACTACGAAGGGGCTGGAAAGAGAAGTAAGTCAGTGGGACCAGACACTATAGATATAGGCATGAATCAGACACAGCCCCTGATCTCTATAGTTTACAAAAAATATGAAAAAACAGAAAACTAATGGGAGAAATAATGACACATCATGATAGGTACATATTAAAGCATCTCACATTAATAACTAGGTGAAATTTACTATCAGATATGAGTTTCACATTAAAATATAGATAAGTAAATGCTGAACAAATTGTTACTAGCATTTAGCTATTTGACTTTTCTGTTTTCTGGATGTTAGTGTGGGACAAAAACTACAAGAAAGTAAAAGGACATCTCTCTGGTTCCTTGCTTTCTTCTCTACACTTTTGCACAGTTGCCAAAATAGAGAGATGGATTATGTAAAACATAATCTGTCTTTCTTCTAATAAGACTGAATCTTAAGTCACTTTACTAAGTGTCTCGAAGCTTCTTCCTTCTATTCTGATCAGTATTTTAAATGAGTCTTAGGTAGAATGGAATCTACACTCAGGTATTCCCTTAGTAATCATCATGAAAAATCACATACTGCACATCTGCTTTCAGAATCAGTTCATCTTTTGGAAAACCTTGTAGAAACACAATCTTAATAGCAGAAATGACTTTTTAAATGGACTGCCATCTCCTTCAAAATAAAATATTTGAAGTGTATTTAAATGGAACTTATTGTGTTTTTGAAAATATAGAGTGGCTTCCCCATGACATACTTCATTTTAAAAATCAATCCGTCAGCTAAATAACACTAGTACCTATGTGAGCTGCTGTAGATTACACAGACGACAATGATGTTGTCCTTTGTTCTCATCAAGCTTTTAATGGGTAGAAATAAGCACAGTACAAGGCGTAAAAGTGGCAATGAATGCTAAGTGTTGTGGTAACACACATATATGAGTTTGTTCTAATAGAATTTAGTATTTAGTCTATTAGTATTTGTTAAAATTTCTTTCACCTCTGTTGGAGTGTATATAAGCAATGTCAGCTGTAAGCTACTGATGCTAAATCCCAGAAGTGATTCTAGAGCTCTAAAATGTCTTTGCATCTGGGAGTTCTCACATTATCAGAGGAATCTGGAAAAGAATCATAAAAGTGCCATGAGGAACTGTCAGAAACTGTGTGATACATTAAGTCAATGTGAAGTTCACAGAGGTATTTCTGGACTTTAATTTCATAGTAAATGTGATGTTCTTGCCAAGGAAGAACATGGAAAACTAAAAGGACATAAAATGTTCAAAGAATACTGTGCTTAAAAATAGCATTTAAAATATTATACTCTCTTCAAGTAGGGAACAAAGGGAAACTATAACTAACCCCACATTATAGAGTTTTAAACTATTGTTAAAATTCGTGTCCACGGACTTTAAAAAGTTCTTTAAATGCTCTGCTAGCAACAATTCTAGATCATGGGTGAACCTGTCATGAGTTATTAGAGAGGTAGTACTCCAACTTCTCTGAGAAAATGTATTTTTTTTGTAGTACAGGTAATGATTTGCACATGTTTTTCTCAGCATGTACTCAATGTCATTATACTTAGGATAAAGACTGTTTTCTTTACCATGGTATACACAGTTCTCCATGGTCTGGTGCCCACTTTACTTTCCAACTTCATTTTTTACAACACTGTCTTGTATTTTGAATTCCATCAAAATAAACTATTTGTAGTTCCTGGAACATGTAATGTTATAGGAAATTTCTGAGTCTTAGCTTTCACTGTTCTTCATGCTTTTATTGTTCTTTTGGTCTGATTTTGATGCACTCATTATATGAGATTTAACTGGATTATCAACTCTTCCGGGCTGTCTTTTTTAACCTTTCATGGCCACATATTGATTTGCAGTACCCCTTCCTTTCCCCATAGCATTCTGTAGTCATGTGTAGCACCTCGCAGAAATAATTCCCAATCTTTCTTCATGGTTGTTGGTGCTGTACTTATTTTGGAGTCCATACCATTTCCCAGGTTTTGATTAGTGCTGAATATGGAATCCAAATTACTTTTCTTTAATGTATTGTATAAGAATTTTTTTCATATCAAACATGTACCGCTTTTTTAAAGCTTACTAAATATTTTCAAGTTCAAGTTGAGAATGATGTCTCTCAATGTACAGTACTATTCCATCTTTCTGGATCTCCCTTCTCATGTTTATTCAAATTCCAAAGCCTACTCTCTGAACATGTGATCATTTAAACAATATTTAACCTTCTGGAAAATGTAGGATGATCACCCTCCATCCAATCTATGTGCTATCCTGAATTCTTTTAATGAGGAGTGGTTCATGCTTCCTCAACTCTAGACCTTTTTTCTTAATCTATTTCCACCTCAATCAAATAGCTCTTAAGGTTACACACAAAGGTTGCTTACTGATTTTTCTCTTCTACTGCAAGTAGGGAAAAGGCACATTTGTTCTATTCGGGGATTTAATATGACCCAGGGTTTAGCACAGTGTTTGACATGTATAGTAGGACCTCAATAAATATAAGGCTATCTGTCTTAGGAAGAAATCTTGTAAGGTATTGAGTTGGTGTTTGTACTAATGTGTTCAATGTCTGTAAGTTGGATTTGTGGGTCGGCTGTTTTCTTTTGTCTCATACCATTGTCATAGTTCATGTCACAAAGTCATGTTAACTGTACTTAATAAGCAAATATTATATTCTATGCTGTGTACTAGTACAAGATTAAAAGGACTAAGGAAAAACTACCTAATAAAAATTAGCTCTGCCTAAGGCATGTTATACCTATTAACTTGTGTTTCCTCTACTAGCTTCATGAAGTTGATAATATTTTCAAGTCCATATTCCAAAGAAGAAATTTGAAGTGTGTTGAGGTTAAGTAGCCTGTCCTATATCACAAATCTACTAAATAGAGTAACTTTAATTTAACCCTAGGAAGTCTGTGTTAAGAGCCTGTTCTCTTAATCACTACGTAGTATTATCTTGAGAGTACAAAGATTATGTTGTCAGGTATGGATTGTAAAGGTTATAAGCATTAGAAAAGAATGGCTTCTCAAGATTTTGAATAACCTGGGAACTCTAAATGAAAGAAGTATATAATGAGAGGCAAATGAATTTCTAGTTTTTATTCAAATGTATTTGGGAAGACTTAAATATAATATTTAGATTGGTGTTCAGCAAAACACAAATGTGTTGGCACCAGAGAGGCCAACTGATGTTTTTCCTACTGTGTAAGGCTTTTCAGCTGACTTTTATATTCTTGGAATTGACTTACCAGTACTAGGACCTGGTTTGAGTTTCTCAGGGATGAAAAATGCCTCTGTGTTTATAAGTAAAGAACAAAATTCAAATGGTCATCTGCTATCTCCTTGGTAAATACAGTGATTTGGGTTTAGATTTTATTGCCCAGAAGTCCTGAAGCTGTAGATATTGAGTTGTTTGCAATTCCATTAAGATGCTTATATAAAAAAACCTGTCTTCTGATTATTCATCTAAAATGCCCTAAATTATAATAGACATTTTGTGACTCTTCCTTAAATATGCTACAATGAAATTCATAGATAATATCACTTTCCTCTATTTAGGATTCTGTGTATTCCCAAACATGCTATAAAAGAGAAAGGAGAGTAAATTTTTAAAAAATGCGTATTTGCACATGTAGCCGCTCAGGTACTACTCCACCAGAAGTTGTAATAAAGTGCACATTTGAATGCATATTTGGAACCATTATGAGTACAACATTTATAAGCGCAAGGTTTAGAGTAGTATATTGATTATTTAAATATTGTGTGTTTAATTGACAATGAAATATAACTATCTGAAATGATGAAAATTTATTCCTTAAATTATGGACAAAATGAAATACAATTTATTATTTACACAGTAGTTTTTTTTCTGGAAAAGTCAATGTACATTAATTCTTTTTTTTTTTTCTGGTACTGGGAATCAAACTCACTTGTATCTGCTAGGCAGGTGCTTACACCACTGAGCTAAATCCCCTGCCCAAGTAAATATACATTAAACCTGCTCAATTTTTTTTTTTTGGTAGTGGGAATTGAACTCATGACCTCACTTTTGCCAGTCAGGTTCTATGCCACTGAGCTGCATCCCTGGCCCTCAAAATATTTTTATAAGATACATATAAGTTACTGTATCAGATAATTGTAAACTTTTTTAATCTGAATTTGTATTTGGTGGGGGCACTAGAAAACAGCGATGGGCATGGTCTTACTGATTTTTGGTTGGGTAATTGTGTAGAAAGTCTGCTAACACTTGTCTCTCAGTTCAGTATCTCCTCCCAAAAATATAGGGTTTAAGGAAAGAAAAATTACTAGAGTTTAAATTGATATATAATCATTACTCAGGAAGACATAGCAATTCTAAATATATATGCATGTAATAAGATAGTCTGAAGATACACAGTATAAAGCAAAAATTGACCAAAATGCAACTAAAAGTTTGCAAATATATCACCTTAGTTTGAAATTTAACACACATCTCTTATTAAATAATATAAAAGAACAAATAATAATCAGTAAGGATATACAATATTTAAACGTGGAATTAGCGATTTGACATAAGGGTTGTATACGCAGTAGTATGTTAGAACCAGGTCATATTGACTTGTGAGAGTCATATGTGTCATTTCTTCTCACCTCCGTATTTAGTGATATTTTGTTGCTAACTTGATATTAGGCAGAAAGACATTAGCAGACCTGTAGACAGGCAGCTGGGGGGCCACGTGAAAAGCAAAAATGACACGATGTTTTTTCCCTTTGCTTTCTCAATCACTAGTTACAGATGAACCCACACAAGCCCGTGCTTTCAGATTTTAGCCCAAGAGATGATAACATCTTGTAAGCTTGTTGATAAAGTCCTGAACCACTGCAAAATCCATACCATGGACAAGGGGTTGAAAAAACCCTCAAGAACTCAAAACAAACTTACTCAAAAACATCTTTTAGGTAGTAAACACAGATTTTCTTTCCTCTAAAATAGGTCCCAGTTGACAACATTGCTTAAATGTTGATGGTTCTATCCCTTTGACACTACAGAATTTTCTAATATGTGCTAAATTCTATGTGACAAAATACCCTGATGCCTAGTGCCTAGTGTTCAACTTTATATATGTATATATATATATATATATATATATATATACACACACATAATAATATATTATATATATATATATATATATATATATATATATATATATACCTGAAAGCCCATACATTCTTCTCTCTCTGTCTCTGTCTCCATCTCTCTCTCTCTCTCTCTTTCTCTCTTTTAATGATGTTGAATGAAGTGAAACAGCCCATGCTCTGCAAATCCACCTATGTTGCTCCTTAGGCATTCTATGACTCAAATTGTTGAAGGACGGTGGTTTGTTTCATGGTTTTTGTATTTGAGTCTAATGCACATTGTACATGATAGAGGCAATGCATTATTGTATAGACACAGTTTTTGGCAAAGTTGACATTTTAGGAATTGTATTTCAGATCTCAAATAAAATTTGTTTCTAAATTTCAAAGCAAAAAAAAAAAAAAAAGAAAAGAAAAAGAAAAAAAAGTTTGACAGAGTCCATTTTTGTAAAGAGCAATGCCCTAGCAGAAAGTAAAGGGTATTCCTCAAAAGACCCAGTTAATCAAACAGTAAATGTAACCTGAGATTTCATTCTGTGTAACTGCCATCTTGGTGCTTGCCCACCTTCATGCTTGAAGGCATATTCTCCCTCTTGTTCTGAAAAATCTATCATTTTCCTATAAACTCAGCCTATATCTATACAACAGTCTACATATCTTGTCTGAAATCTTTTATCAAAGACACAAACAACCTAAGTGGAGTGTGACTGTTTCCTTGTGGTGCTGGGACCTCACAGTTTTAAGAACTATTTCCCAGTGAAAACACTGGCTGTGATATTCACATCATGAAAATCATGCCAAAAGTAGTAGACGGCTGGCTACTTGATTTTTGTTTTTATAAGAGCCATCTTTTAAACATATGCCTTCATATCACTGCACTATAAGTACAAAGTACTACATTGTAAAAGTGCTGAGCCATAAACCAAATCTGAATAACTTTCAGTGGATTTAGAGTATATTGAGTACATTGTTTGACCACAAAGACATCAAGCTAGTAATTAATAATGAAATGATAATTATATGTTAGTTATAAATGCTTCTAAAATTGATAAGGCATATACTTCTTTATAATCTATCGGTGAAAGACAGAAACCATAATAGAAATTAGAAATATTTTGAATTGGATGATAATGAATATATATATACTGATAATGAATGTACATGTACTGATTTTGTACATTCATTATTAGTATATATATATTCATTATACACACACACACACACACACACACACATAAGTTGAAGTTTACACTGGGGTTAAAGGGATATTTGTAGCCATAAGTACTATGCTGGGAAGAAGACAGGCTGAAAATCAATACAAATGGATATGCCAATGGATATAAACCTCCATTTCAAGAAGTTAGAAAAAAGGAGCATTTAGAGTCAAGGAGTATAGAAGAAAGTAAATAATAAAAATAAGAACAGAATTAAAGTAGAGAACGAATGTAAAACAAATTTAACTAAGCTGAAACTTGATTGAAGAGATGAGTGAAATGTGCAAACTTGTATTAATATTGTCCAAGGAAAAGGTAATGAAGGCACAAATAACCAATAACAAGGATGGAAAGGGAAAGGAACATATCAAAAGATCCTCTATGTTTAAAGTATATGAATAATATAATTCTGTAATTTAGAAATTTAAATGATATGCACAAATTACTAGGAAAATAACAGCTTATCAAAATTGACAGAAGAAACAGAAAGTTACATAAAGATTGACAGCTATTAATGTGACTGTGAGGTTGTGTACTTACCATTTGTGTTGTTTTTTTCACATAGCAATTTTACACACATATTTATGTATAACAACATATGAGTAACATTTGTCTCTTTTAGTAACTATAAATATCCTCTTTGTTGCCATATCAGTAATACAGAACATTTGGACTGTGTACTACTTTTAAAATAATAATTATACAGAGAATTATCATGAGAATTTATTGACTCATTTTTTATTAGTACATGTTTGCCATACGTAATGATCACATTCATCATGGGGAATTTATACCTGTACATAATCTTAGTTCTTTTGTTTTCATTACCTTCCCCTTTCATCAACCCTTCCTGTCCTCCTCGTTTAAAAAAGCTCTGCTTCTATTTTTAGTACAAATATGTTTCCAACTTTTACTATTTCCTTGGGAGTATAAATATATTCTCTGTAATGGAATTACTATAAGAAAAATTATGAATCATTTCTTTATTCTCTTCTTTATTGCGAGTTAGTCTCCTGCAAAAGTGAATCAATTGATAGTGCCACTAGAAATGTTTAAGTGCACTCATTTCCTCAAATTTCCACTAGGAATTGACTTTATACGCCGTGTTTCTGATAGTTTTATAGATAAGCAGTGGAACTTTTAAGTTATTTTAATTTGTATTCATTTAATTGCTATCAAGGATTTATCTTTTTTCCACATGATGATATCTTATTTCAATTTCCTTTTTTATAAACTGCCTGTTCATCATCTTTGTTAACTTATCAGTTAGAATCTGAGTATTATCCTGATATATGTGCATTAATTTTTTATTCAGGTTGGGTAGTATGCTATTATCAGTTACATTTTTCTCATGAATTTTTCCATTATGATCCTTCCTTTTGATATTCATTATACTACATTTCATAGCTTAACAGCTTTTTATTTTTAAGGCATTTAAATACATTTATCTTGTATAAGATGATAAATTTCCTTTTTAAAATTAAAAAATATCTCTCCCTTCCATAGCTGGAATAAATATGCTATTTTATGGTTAGCTATCTGATTCACCATACTCGAGATCTTTTAAAAATCTTTATAGCTGGAAGTACTTAAGCCCTGCATGTATCGTGTACTAAGCCTGAACTAGAGCAATGTGTTTTCTCTAAATTGATTGCTGCTTCCTTCTTGTATTGCATTTATATCTTGCACAGTAGTTCTATGACAAGGTCTCTCCTTTGATAATCTACCTAGTTGACTGATTTTTCCAAGACTGAGACTTCACCTTTTTCTCCCCTGAATTTTTGGAACTTGAGTTATGACTCTGAATTCCAGAACAGCAACCAGGATTGTAAAACTTGCTACCACAACTTCAGGCATCAAGTGCCTATCCAAATAATGCTTTTCTCCTTTACCACTCACATTTCTGTTTTCAACCTACCTACTGGATCACTAACATCTTACTGTTTTCCTGGCATTCCCTAAGGCTGACAGCTTACATGGCCTGCCATCCCCTATCTCCAAAGTCTCCAGACACTGGTCTGCATGGATTTCTTCCTCACTACCTTTTATTGAATCTACTTGTCATTATGTAATAAATGCATTTAATTCTTAGAAACTATCCTATCTTTGTCAGATCTCTCCTGATGATGATAGAATTTCAAGTTTCTAAAAATAATTTACGTTTATAATTTAATAAAACATACATTAAAACTAATTATATAATCTGGAATCTGTTGCAAATACACAGCATGAAATATGGATCTAAATTATATATTTATTTGCTAATGTATATTGTTATACCATATACTAATTGTGTATTAATGGCTATTGTCTCCATTGTTGTGTTATTAAACTTTAATAGTAGTTCTAGTTAAAAGAATAATTTGAATTAATTTCTGGATAATCCACTTCACTGATCAGTCTCCTTCATTATGTCATATTATCATATAATTCTGACAATGGTGATCTATAGTATGATTTTGTGATTTTGTGTACTCTCATATTTATATAATCATTTTACAGTGAGGAGGATATAGTACCCCATTTATTTAATGTTCTATATTTTACTCACTAGAGTCGCAATATTCTTTGTATCACAAACACAACTGGTATATGGGTATTTACTGCTTCTAGTAACTGTTGTGAATGAGGATCTTTTTTGTGTTATTGTATTTTCTGTATTATATGTGAGGTTGCATTCAATTTATTTTTGTGAATTTATTTCATTCTAGGTCTATGATGAACTCATTTATTAGCTTGAGTAATTTTTTGGTTGATTTTTTTGGATTCTCTGAACTTACATTGATGTCATAAGCAGAAAGCGTTTTTGCTATCTTTTCTTAAAGGTACTTCCCATTCTTTTTTATTTCTGGTAACTGTTTCTTTAAAAAGGAGTGGTGACTAGTAAAAGAAAAATAACTGGCATTTGGAAATAGTATTTTGCTTATTTTTGATTTTAGAGAGTAATTCTGGTCATACTTCGTCATAAAATATATTGTTGATATAGCTTTTAAAACATGCCTTTTTAATGTTAGTAATAAAAACATTTAATTTTGTTAATGAAGAAAATATTTTGTTTCTTTTTTTCTCTCCATTCCTTCCAGAATTGATTATTTTTTCACATATTTGATGATTGCTATTCTGACTGGAGTGAGATGAAATCTCACTATAGTTTTTGATGGGCATTTCTCTAATGGCTAAAGGTGCTGAACATTTTCTCCACATTTATTGGCCATTTGTACCTTTTCTTTTAAGAAGTGTCCATTCAGCCCATTTGTCCATTGATTGATTAGATTGCTTGTTCTTTTGATGTTAAGTATTTCAAGTATCTTATGCATTATGGATGAGATATTGTTAAGTATAAAAGGTTTGAATATACTCAAAGAAATCAAAGTCAGCATACATAAAAGATGCCCACATATTCCTGTGTATCACAGAATAATTTACAGAAGAAAAATCAAGGTATCAGAAAAGATTCCCATAAGCAGTAATGAGTGGATACAGAAAATGTGGTACATGTACGCAGTGGAGTATTAGCCAGTAATAAAGGAAAATAAAATCACATAATTTTTAGGAAAATGGATGGAACTAGAGATGATCATGTTAGGCAAAATAAGCCAGACTCAGAAAGACAAGTATCACATGTTTTCTCTTATACTTGGAATCTAGGGGAAAAAAAGACAAGGAAACAAATTAAAACCACTGTGAGATACCACCCTTCCCTGTTAAAATGGGTATTATGAAAACGGCAAAAGGTAATAAATGTTAGCTAGCTAGTAGAGAAAAGTAGTCCCTGTGTGCCACTGATGGAAATGTAACACGGTGTCTCAACTCTGGAAAACGATACAGAAATTTCTCACAAAAGGAAAAATTGAACTATAATGTGATACAGTATTTTCATTTCTGGGTATATATGGAAATGACATAAAATAATTACCTAGAAGAGAAATCTGAACTCGGAATATCAATGTGGCATTTTCATAATATTCAAGATATGCAAACCATTGAAACAGACAGATTATGTTTTATGTAATCAATCTCTATACTTCAGCAACTGTGCATAAATGTAGAGAGATGTCCTCTTACTCTCCTAGTTTTTGTCCCATGCTAACATTCAGAAAGGCAGAAAAGTCAAATAGCTAAATGCCAGTCACTTAAAATTCATTTTTATTATACCTATTAGATGCATATTAACTGTGCAAAATAATAATAATGTTTCATTGTAACCATTTCCTACCTACATATTAACATAATTTGATCATATCTGCCCTCCCTTATTGGAAACCTTTGCAGTGGGTTCCAATCTCCTGCTCAGATTATATTGCATGGTGGGAGAGGAAAGGAAGAGCAAGAGACAAAGAAGCGGCATGCCTAACTGGGATCTGCGATCACCAGTTGATCTCTAGGAACAAAAGGCTACAAGCCACCCAGAACCTTGGTATTTATTCATTGAGGAAAATGGTGAGGGGATTGTGACTGGATGTGCTAGACGAGTGGTGAGACTGGCAAGACTTGTAAAAAGGGAGCAAGCCATCCTTATCTAAGGGGTAGTAACAGCCAGATTTATGTTATGGTTAACGAGTAACCTGATTTGTAGCCAATTCTGGGAAGAAATTTTTCTCTGGAGTCATGCAGGCCTCAGCAGAAATGCTATCTCCTATCTTAGCACCATGGTATCACAGTTTGTCTGTCTGAGCTCAACCATAGATGTTGATAATAAACTATATATTAGTCCATCATTACCTACCTGCTTGCATGAAGATATATACACAACCTTAGCCAGACTCACTAATTAAACTGAAAGCCAATTTAGGCAAGTCACCTCTATACAGCCTGCACTACTCTTAAGTAAACACAAGCACACTTGGGTCTTGGGGAGGGTGACGTGGCTGTCCTTCATACTCCTTCTTACCCACTTTTATCCTTCATCCTTGTTACTCCTTCCCCTAGCCCCCTTCTGATTTCAAAGACTTTTTAAAATTTATTCATCTACATTTGAATTTTCCTTATGATAAGCAATCTAGAGCATCTTTCCATATAGCTATTGTCAATTTTTGTGTATTTTTTGAAAAGATGTCTATTCCTGTTTTTGTCCATTTGTAATTAGTTTATTTTATTTCAGTTAAGTTGTATGAATTCCTCATATATTGTTAGTATTATTCCCTTACTGAACTCATAATTGGCAAATGCTTTTTTCCATCATTTTGTTAACTATTTCCTTTGTTAGGTGGAAACAGTTTAGTTTAATGTAGCCTCACTTGTTTATTTTTGTCTTTGTTACCTGTGTTTATGGTGTTTTAGACAAAGAATCATTGCAAACACCAATATCAAGGAGATTGTCCCTTATGTTTATTTGAAGATTTATACAGCTTGAGATTTTAGGCTTAAATCTCCAATTCACTTTGAGTGTATTCTATATGGTATGAAATAAGGTCCCATTTCTTTCTTTTGCATGTGTACAGCCAATTTTCTAAGTACCATTTATTGAAGAGACTCTACTTTCTCCTTTCCTGGTGCCTTTGTCAAAGAGCAGTTGAGTACATATGCATGGAATAATTTCTGTTCTCTGTCTTCTGTTCTACTGGTCTGTATGCTGTCTTTTACACCTGTACCATACTGTTTGAATATTATAACTTTGTAATATAATTTGAAAACAGATAGTCTGATGTCTACAGCTTTGTTTTTCTTGTCAGGGTTACTTCAAGCATTTGGATTCTTTTGTGATCCCATATGACTTTTAAGATGTTTTACTATTTTTGAGAAAAGTACCATTACAATATTGATAGGGATTTCAAGAGTCTGCAGATTGATTTAGATAGTATGGCTATTTTAATAGTACCAATTCTTTCTAACAAGGAACATCTTTTCATTTATTTGTATATCCAGTATTTTCATTAATGTTTTATGATTTTCAGTGTATAGGTCTTTCCTTTTCTTTGTTAAACTTTATGTAAGAAATTTATTTTTGTGATGACATAACTGTGACTAATTTCTTAATTTTTGGATGGTTTATTGTTAGTGTAGAGAAATGCAATTGACTTTCCATATGTTAATTTGTACTCTGCAACTCTACTGAATTAACTTATTCTACTAGTTTTGGGGTGAGCCATTAGGATTTTTTGCATATAAGATTTTCTTACCTGCAAACAAAGACCATTTTACTTCTTTCTTTCCAATGTGGATCATTTGTATTATGTTTTTGCTTAATTGCTCTGGTTAGGATTTCTAGTAATACTTTGCATTAAAGTAGCAAGCAGGCATTCCTGTCTTGCTCCTGATCTTAGAGGGAAGCATTTCATTTTTTAACTATTAAATATGATCGTAGCTATGTGCTTGTCATATACGACTTTTATTATATTGAGGTACTTCCTTTCTATACCTAATTTATTGAAAATTTTTATCATGAAAGGATATTAGATTTTGTCATAGGGTTGTCTGCATCAATTGAGATGATCCTATGCTTTTTGCCTTTAATGCAACATATCATATTTCTTTATGTTGTAATTACTTATTTTGAAATATTGGATCTCAGGGAAAATCTCACTTGACTTTCATACATAATCCTTTAAATGTGCTGCTGAGTTTGATTTGATAGTGTTATGTGGAGCATTTTTCATATCTATCTGTGTTCACTACGGATGTTACCCTGTACTTTTCTTTTCTTTCCTCCCTCCCTCTGTCCCTCTCTTCCTTCTTTCCTTCTCTTTCTCTCTCTCTGTCTCTTTCTTTCTTTCTTGGCATTGGGATGTTGAACCCAGGGTCTTCACACTGAACTATGTCCTCAACCATTTTTATTCTTTTGTTTTGAGACAGGGTCTTGCTAGGACACTAAGTTGCCTAAAATGGGCTCAAGGTTGTTTTTTTTTTTGCCACCGGGGATAGAACTCACAACCTCGCACCTGCCAGACAGGCGCTTAAGCACCTGAGCCAAACACCCGGCCCTGGGTTTTAGAGGTAGAGTTGCACCATGTAGCTCAGGCCGGCGTTGCGCTTGCGTTGTAGCCTAAGCCAGCCTCAAACTTACAACGCTCTGCCTACCTCAGCCTCCCGAGTGCTGGGGTTAAAGGCGTGCACCACCATGCCCGGCATCAACTTTGTGATCCTACTGCTCAGTCTCCCAGAGTGCTGAGATTACAGAAATGTGCCTCCACATCCAGTTGTAATTTTCTTCTTTTATTTCCTTTTTTTTTTAGAGCAAAATACATTTATTAAGAGAAAGAAAGCTTTTGTCTGAGAGACAAAAGGGGTCCCGAGTAGGTTGCTCTAATTTTCTTTTCTTATAGTTTCCTTCTTTATGTTTGATATCAAGGTAATGTTGAACTTATAAAATTAATTTGGAGTATTCTTTCCTCTTCAATATTTTGGAAGACTTTTAAAAAATTGTTAATTCTTATTAAATGCTTATTAGATTCTATCAGTGAAGTCATCATATTTTAGCCTTTTATGTCTAGGGAGGTTTTTTGGTTGCTGATTCAATTGCTTTACTTCTTATTGTAAACACAAACATTTTCCTTTTATGATTATTCAGTCTTGGTAGATTATATGTTTCTGATTGTTTATTTTTTCTAGGTTATTAAATTTGTTCATACATACTGTTTATAATAGCCTCTTACGACCCACAGAATTTCTGTGGACTCACTTTTAATATATACTGTTTCATTTATAGTTTTATGTATTTGAATCTTGTTCATTTCTTTTTAGTCTTGCTAAAGTTTTGGCAATTTTGTTTATTTTCTAAAAAAAATCTCTCTGGGTTTCATTTATCTTTTTTACTGCCTATTTCGTCTATTTTATTTATTTCTTTTCTGGTATACTATTTCCTTCTTTCTTTTAGCTGTAAGCTTAGTTTGTTCTTTTTCTATTTTCTGAGATATAAATTTAGGTTAAGAGCTTTCTTTTTTTTTCTTCATGTAGGTATTTATCACTATAAACTTCTTTGAACTGCTTTTGGATCCTTAGTCTGTTTAGTGTTGCTGTAACAAAATACTGGACACTATATAAATAAAAAAAGCTTACTTGGCTCATGATTTGGTTGGCTGAAACATCCCAACAGCACAGTGCTCTTGTCAGGCAAAGGGTCTGTTGATGTGTCATGGTGGAAAATTGGAAAAGGAAGCAAGCATGCGTGTGAGGGAGAGATCTGGAAAAGGTGTCAGGTTTGCTTGATAACAACCCACACTTGTGGTAATCAATCTAGTCCTGTAAAAGTGAGAATTTGCTCATATGACCAAAAGCATCAATACTCTTAAAGGAGCCAATACCTCAGAAGATGATTACACTGGGTACCAAGCTGCAACATGAGCTTTTGTGGTGACAAATCATACTTAATCATAACATACCCCATAAGTGTGGTATATTGCATCTCAGTTCTTGTTGTCTCATGATACATGCTTTGTTTTCATTTTGATTTCTTCATGAACCCACTGGTGGTTTAGGAGTGTGTAAATTTCCATGTTTGTGAATTTTTCTTCACTTATTTATTGCTATTTCCATAGTCTTTCACTCAGAAAAGTTATTAATGTATTTTTATTTATTTAATATAATTTCATATTATACTTTGAAAGACTTGTTTTGTCGCCTAACCTATCTTGGGCAGTGTTCGGCGATTGAACTCACAACCTTGCGCCTACCAGGCAGGCACATAGGCTTGAAATGAATATGTACTATGATGCTGTTGAATGAAGAGTTTTATATACGTCTGTTAAGTTCATTTCTTCAATAGCATTGTTTAAATCAGCTGTCTCCTTATTTATCTTTTGCCTGAATAATATACCTGTTGTTGGTAGTGGGATATTGAACTCCCAATTATTATTATTGTCTTGCTAGTTAACTTTCCCTGAGGTCTATTATTACATTCTTTATATGTCTAGCTGTTCCAATGTTATGTGCATGTATCTGTTCCTGTTTTTAAATCTTTCTGAAATTATTTCTTTATTATTATATAATAATTTTCTTTGTGTCTTGTGAAATTTTTTGATATAGTCTATTTTGTCTAAGTATAGCAACTGTTGTCATCCTTTAGTTATCTTTCATGGGATAACATTTTCCATGCCTTTACTTTCAACTTATGTTTGTTATTAAAAATAAAAGGACACTTTTCTGGTGAGAAATAATTGAATCCTGGTTTTTATTTTTATTTTTACTTTTTGGTACCGGCAACTGAACTCACAACCTTGCGCCTACCAGGCAGGCACTTAGGACACTGAGCTAAATTTCCAGCCCTATTTTTTGAGACAGGGTCTCACTATGCAGGTTAGGCTGGTCTTGAACTCACTTTGTAGCCCAGGCTGGTCTCGAACTCACAATGATCCTCCTGCCTCAGTCTCCTGAGTGCTGGGATTAAAGGTATGCACAACCATGCCTGGTTGAATGCTGGTTTTTAAATCTATATGACGCTTTATCTTTTGATTGGAAAATTTATTTCATTTATATTTAAAGTAATTAATAAGTACTTACTAGTACTACTTTAATATTTTTTGGCATTTTAAAATTCCTTTTTTCTGTCTTTTTCCTTTTCCCTTCCTTCCTTCTTCCTTTCCCCTTAGAATATCTCTTGTTATTATTAGAATAACTGCCCATATCATCAAGTCTAATATAATCAAGCAAGATAGTTCAGAATGAAACCAATAAAGAATAAAAGAATGGTCATAAAGAAGAGAAACAAAAAACTAAAGGGATCAACAAACAACAACAACATATCCGATACTGTAAAATTATAGGTTTACGAAATGAGATGATTGGAATCTCATTGTGTACACCTACAATGTTATCATATCAGATTTGTTGTCGTTGTTTGTCTGTCTTTTTTGCTATTTGTTTCTGTCTTCTGTGCCCATTTTCTCTTAAATAAAAAAAAATAAATCAAATTCCTTTTTTCTTCCTCTCTTGCTGTATTCTTTTCCAATTTGATTTTCTGTAATGGTATAATTTGATCCCTTTCTTCATATATTTTATGTATCTCCATGTTTTCCCTTGTGATTACCATGGAACAAATAAAATATAGTATAACAATATATTTTAAACTGATAACTTTAATAGGCACAAAATCCATGTACTTTAATTTCTCTGCTACCTGTGTTTTATGTTATTGATGTCATGATTAACATATTTCTATATTGTGTACCCATTAACATGTTACAGCTACAATTATTTTTTTTGAGACAGGGTCTCCCTATGTAGTTCAGGCTGGCCTTGAACTCACTATGCAACCCATGCTGGCCTCAAACTCATAGTGATCCTCCTGCCTCAGCCTTCCAAGTGCTGGAACTACAGGCATGTACCACCATGCCCTGCCAGATGTAATTGTTTTTAATACTTTTGTCTTCTTACCTTTGTACTAAACTTAAAAGTGATTTATTTATCATATTAAAGTATCAGAGAAAATGAATTTGATTATATCATTTTTTAGGAAGTGTATACTTTCATGTGTTTTTATGTTGTTAGTGTTATTTCAATTTGAAGACTTTTCTTTAGCATGTCTTTTAAGGCAATTTTGGCCTGAGGGATGTAAGACTGGGTCCAGTGGACCCATCCCTTACTTTTCTACTGTAAATTTGTTATATTAGCTAGCTGTTCATCTCAGTACCTTTCTTGAAGAATACATGAAGCAATCTGTATGTTTATTCACTTTGCATGATGAATGGCAAGGAGTGTGCAAGTGTGCAAAAGTGACAGAACAACCTGACAGGTGAGAGGTTGTGAGTTCGATGCCAGGTACAAAAAATAAATAAAATAAAGTGACGGAACAGGATTTGTATTCACCTTATGCTCTGCCTAGCTGGTTTTGCATACCCGAGCATCACAGAAGGTCCAATAGAACCAAACCACACCAAGATTTGTTTAAAAAAAAGTTAAAAAAATTTTTTTTGACATAGAGGTAGCCCAATTCAGTACAATGGCAAATGAAAAAAAAAAACAGATTTGCATGTTTTCGAGGCGGTCAAAAGTGAATAATCTGATTACTTGTGCATGGAGGATGAAGACGACCTGCTTTCATAACATAAAAGTGGTGTTGGTGTAGAATGATAATGATGATGACTTTGACACTGGTCATGTGAGCCAAAAGTCCTGTGACAGTGAAATGGAGCAAGAATACAGAGACAGGGAATGCAGACTTCCTTGATTCAGATGACAAAGAAAGCAGCGATGTGAGTAACATACTTGACTAGTGAAAATGTTGCAACATGGTCACACGACCAAATGGAATGATCCAATGTTAGAACTAGGTCTGAAAATATAGGAAAGATCTTGGCAGGGGTAAAAGGTATTGGACAAAATGCCAGCACTGCCATTCAATGTTGGCAATTGTAACAGGCAAAATGCTGTAAGATGCTGTGAAACACACAAAGGCTGAAATTCAAGTAAAGCATTCTGTATGCACTAGTAGCCATATTCAAAAATATATTTATTATGACACCTTACTAGCTGAACTGAAAGCATTCATAGGTCTACAATACTTACTACGAATTTCTCATGGGGTCACAAGACTACAAATGACTTATGGAAAAGTGATGGATCAAAATATGGCATAAAAATTTATGCTCTTTGTAGATGTGAAAGCTTATTATGTTTTCAAATTAGAAATTTATCCTGGAGCTCAGCTATCAGGTCCCTATTCATGTAGTAATAAACTGAATGATGTCGTGAACAGACTTGTTGATGTCATCTGCCAAACTAATTAGGATGTGACATTGAACAATTGGTGTACTGGTTTCCAACTGTCATTATATTTGCTAGTGGAGAAGAAGTTGACCAGTGCAGGAACTGTATTCAGGAACAAAGGGAAATACCAAATGAAATGTAATTTCAAAACAGAGAATTGTGTAGCACAATCTTTGGATTTCAGAAAGATGTATCATTGACCTCGTATATGGCAAAGAAAAACAAACTGGTACTGCTGATGTCAACATTTCACCATGATGGAAACACTGATAGGGAAACCTCAACAAAACAGAAATTTGAGATGCAAGTTTTCAACAACAAAGCTGAAGGTGGAGTAGATGTTGTTGATGAGTTATGCAGCAACTATGCTGTTACTTCAAACACAAAGCGTTGGCCAATGGTTGTGTTTTACTCAATCCTAAACATGTGTGGCATAAGTTTGATAGTTTAAAAAGAAAATAACGAGTGAAAAATATGATGAAGAAATTTTTGTAGAGAGCTGAGACTAGAGCTCATAAGAGATCATTTATAGCAGAGGAGAAACAAAAATGTTTCTGCCCAGGAGACTGCACAAAAAAATTTGTGGAGCACACTGGTGAACTGACGTGAACAGGCAGGGGCAGTATCACAAAGACCTATTACAGCAAGAGGAAAACAAAAAAGATGTCAACTGTGCTTTACAAGAGAGTACAGGAAAACAAAACATATGTGCTATCAGTGTGAGTGATACGTATGTATGGAACACGCAGTTGTCATGTGTGAAGACTGCCTTGTCTGTGACAGTTGAAGCCAAGATTATTTCTGCGGTAGAATTTTGTTTGTGTTTACATTCAAGTTCACATACGTTTTTATTTTTCATTAATATGTTTTAGGTTTTGTAAACAGGCAAACAGCTGATGTGAAAATGTTGATGTCTACACTAAACACTGATTACATGTTTCATATTTTACTTTATTGATATCTTATTTCCCTGCTAAGTGCATGTTGTAAAATATAGTGGGAAGCTCCTGATAAAACAGGAAGAAAAGTGACAAGACTAGCCCAAGGGAAAGGAAAGCTAAGCACACGTGCTGCCAAAGTAAGTGAGATATGTGCATAGAACATGCAATTGTCATGTATGAAGACTGTCTTGGGTGTGACAGTTGAAGCAACACTTATTTCCCTTTTTTTTTTTTTTTGTACCGGTGATTGAACTCACAACCTAGCACTTGCCAGACAGGCACTTATGCCACTGAGCTAAATCCCCGGCCCAGCAGCACTTATTTCTGTGTCAGAGTTCTGTTGGTATTTTCATCATAGTTCATATAGGAATTTATTTCTGATGTTATCTTGCAGGTTTTTAAGCAAGTGCACAACTGATATGAAAATGTTCATATCTGTTCTCAATGCACAATACATAAGAATTTAGTAATTTATTTTATTGATATTTTATGTTCTTAGCAACTATACACTGTATAATATAATAAGAACTCACTGAAAAACAGCAAGACCACTGAGATGTCAACTATGTCCTACAAGAAGTCTAGGAAAGCAGAAGACATATGCTACTAGTGTAAGTGATATGTGTGTGTGTGGAAAGTGCTGTTGTCATGTGTGCAGACTGCCTTATGGGTGATAACTGAGGTAAAGATTTTTTCGTAGAGTGCTACTGGTATTTTCTTTTCTTTTTTTTTAATTTAAGAGAAAAAAGGCACATAAAAGAAAGACAAAAAGCAAAAGAGACAAACAAACGACAACAGCAAATCCACAACAGTAACACTATAGGTTTACAAAACAAGATGATAGGAACTTACTACTGGTATTTTCATTGTAGTTCATGTAGTGATTTATTTCTGATGTTCTTTTTTTGACTTTGTACATCAAAAGCTAGTTGATGTTGAAAATTGTCATGCTTTTTCATAAACAATAAATATTAAAAACTTAATACTTTATTTTTGTAATTTTTTACTGTTAAGTACTCACTGTTTAATGTAATGCAAATCATAAGAATAACATTAATAATTCATCAACAGAAATATTCTAAAGAATAAATGTGGGTCTGAAAGACTCATGTTTATGTGCCTCGATGACAAAATTAGTTTTATGAAGTGGTGAAAACAACCATAACTTTTTTGAGGAGGGGACAGGAACATTTGTCTCTTCTCCATTTCTATAGGACAGCTTTTCCAGCTAAAAATTTTTGGGTGCTCTAGAGCCGACAGTTTTTATAGTAGTTATTCAGCTCTTCACTTATGTCATCCTATTCTCTCATGACTGGCAAAGTTTTTACGAGAAATCCTCTGATAGTCTAATGGTTGTTTACTAATATGTAATAAGACTGTTTTCTCTTGATACCTTCAAACTTTCCTCATTGTCTTTAGCTTTTGAAAATTTTCTTATCATATGTCTTGGTAATACCTCTTCATGTTTAATCTATTTGGGATTATTTGACTTCATGTATCTGGTTATTCACCTATCAAGATGTGGGAATTTTTTAATCATTTCCTTAAATAAGGCTTCTCTCCCTCTCCCTTTCTGTATTCTGTTTTGACTTTGTGTGTGTGTGTGTGTGTGTGTGTGTGTGCATATATATATATGTATATATATATATATATGGAAAATTTGATGGTGTTCCATAAGTTAAGTAAGTTTTTTAAATTTTAATTTGTTTTTGCTCCTCTGAGTGAATAATTTTGCTGACTTTCCTTTGGGCCCTCTGATTCTCTCTTCTATTTGAGCTTGCTGGTGAAGCTTTTCATGAAATGTTTTAGTTCTGTCATTGTGTTCTTCAGTTTCAGGACTGTTTTGGTTCTATTTTATGATTGGCTTTTCTCTTTTATTGAACTTCTCATTTTGTTCATTTTTTACTTCATTTATTTATCTATGTTTTGTTGCATCTCTTGAGCTTCTTTAATACTTGCTTTAAATTCTATTTTAAACATTTTATAGATTTCTATTTCTTTTGAGTTGGTTACTAACATTTTATTGTTTTGGTGGCATCATGTTTTCCTGCTTATTCTCAATTCTTGGTGTATTGTGTTAGTTTGTGTGCTGTTTTCTAGATTGCCTTTTTTTGGTAGCAAATACTCTCATAGTCATGCTAGCTAGAGATTCTTGGTGGGCTAGTTGGTGGAGTCAGTAGGTAGACTTGCTGCTGGAATCCTCAGGCAAGCTGAACTTGGTCCTGGATGATTGTGGTTCCAGTGTGTTATGGATTAAAAACTGGTGGTCAATTTAACACCAGCTAAATTGAATCAGCATGGTGCTGAGTGTAGATGGCCCACCCAAGGAAAGTTGTCAGCATAAGAAAGAGACATGGAGAGGATGAGTGTAGCATGCTGGATTCTCCTAAGTGTTACTGTTGCTTGGAGCTGTTGGTTTTCCTGGAGGAGCTTGTCATGCTGGCTTCCCTGATATGAATTTGGCCATTATGATCAGAGGAGCTCAGGACCTTGTTGCTGAGAATGACTGTGGTTCACTTTAGGGGAATGCTGGTCCTTATTTTGAGCATCGCTTCCTGGCTCCAGAGGGGAAGATGTGTGCTGTTTAATCTCCAGGAGAAGGTTGTCACTCTGGATTCCTGATATGAACTCTGCTGTTCTCAAGCTTGGAGGAGCTTGGGACCTCGCTGTCACTGAGGATGACTGTGGTACTTTTTGGGGGAGCCCTGGTTCTCATTTTGAGCATTGCTTCTTGGCTTCAGTGTAGAACCCTCAACCTACTGTCACAGATCCTTCACCCTGCTAGCTTCCACCACTGACCTTTGAGGCTTTCCAGCACAGATCCATGAAACAAACTTGTGTGAGTCATTGCTGTGGGCTCTAACCTCTAGTTGGACTTGTGGAAGGCATCATCATGGGCTCTTGGGCTTCAGCTGGACTCATGCAGGACATTGCTGTGGGATTCAGGCCCTTGGATGGATTTCCTTGGGTCTTTAGTATGTGGATAGATTTCCTGCACTTTCTTGTATTTAAATCTGGGTGCACATTCTAAATAATACTGTAAATTCTGTGTCCTGTATGTAATTATTCTCCTTGCGACTTCTGACTACACCATAGTGCCTGGGTCCAGAGTGTCTAGCCTGACACCTGCAACTCCATGAGTGGGCCCAAAATTTAAGTATGTGTAGGCAGACCTGACAACTTAATCTGTAGATAGGCCCAGAGCCTAGTTAAGTGAGGGCCTACCTGACACTGGGGCTAAAATTACTCTGGGTCTGTGAGGGTCATCATTGTATGGAGGTGGGTCTGGCTACACTGGGGCCAGTTTGCCATCACGGTAGGTTTGGAGTCTGGGACTGTGTGGGATGATCAGCAGCAGAAGCCTGACTCATAGTTTGTCTTGGTTACTTTTCTCTCGTTGCTGACACAAAATAGC
>RJWM01000848.1:90523-184202 GCA_004363535.1 Dasyprocta punctata | reverse complement strand
GATAAATCAGTTTGAAGGGTAAATAAGAGAAAAAATGAGAAAACATGTTTGCAACTATAGGAAATATATTAAGTCAATATCCCAATTATAAAAAAACTTTTGCAAATCAATAGGACAAAGATGAACCTGTGTAAAACATGGGCTAAACATATGATCGTATAATTACCTCTCAAGTAAATAAAAATAGAAAATGTGTATGTTAAAATATACAACCCATATAATAATGATAGAAAAATATTTTTGACCACTGGAAAATTTAAACTGGGAAAAATTGTTAAGTAGTGCTAACACTGAACTTCATATAGAATTTGGGGAATTTTCTTTGTCATAACCAAATGGTAGGAGTGTAAATTGTGAGACATTTTTTGAACTGAAATTTGCCATACATACCATAGTTCCTCAGAAAATGCACATATCTTTGATACTATGTTACCATTTTAGAAGTATTTCTTACAGAAACAATTAGATTTCATTTCTCATTATTCTGTGCTAGAAAACAACTATATATTTTATAGACAAATGAATATCCAGTTATGATATAGTATTTGAATGTTACATGATTAAAAGTAATTTAAATAGGTATTTACTAACTAAGAAGCAAAGGTATTTTTATGTATTTTAAAGTGGAAAAAGAAACAGTATAGAAATCTTTATATGGTAGTATCTCAATTTTTATTAAGAAAAGAAAAATATGTCTACATGTATAATTTCTCATAAGGAATTTGAAAGTCTGTGATCAAAAAATATTAAGAGATTTATCTAAAATATGGGATTCAAAGTAATTTTAATTGGATTTTGTTTGACCTCTAATATTTCTGTGACCATTATGAACTTTTAACATTCTAAAATAAAAATTAGGTATTTCGTCATGATTTATTCTCTGTGTCTATGTTGACTGTTTTCTATTCTATTTCCTTAGTAAGTATTGACATGTCACATGTTAATAAAGATTCATAATTTGTCCTTATGTAGTGGTCAGTGACTCTAAGTTAAACAATCTCCAGTGTACTTTCTCTCCCATTTTAAAAACAGCTAAATCATGTTCAGCTCCTTGGAGTCACAGAGCACAAGTGGACACCCTATGCTATGTCTGAACCTTTCCAATATCTAAAGACCTTCTCTACTTCTCTTATCTTTTGTTTTCATTTTATCTTCTAGGGACATATGACTTACTTATCATCCTTGATAATGGCTTAATTCCTAGGCTCCTCTCCATCCAACTCACCTGTTATCATCGTCCCTGGAATTTTGTGGTCTCTGCCTTTTCAACACTGCAGAGAGGTCATCACTCATTACGAAGAATGACAAAGTATAAAGAACCCAATTTCCCCCATCTGTACTTTTCATTTCTATGAATACAGGTTTTTGTCTTTATGTACACCAATCATGTATTAATAGAAATGTAAATATTTTTAATTTTGAAACATTTTCTTTTCAGTGCCAGGGCCTCATGGATGTTAAGCAGTCACTCTGCAGGGAATACACCCCTAGTCCTCTGAACTGATTTTTAAGTATTTGCATTTTTGAAATATAATTTGTGTAGTCATGTTTACATTTAGGACTTCACATTTCCCCCCTATATTTCATTTCATAAACTTTGATCCTTATTCCAATAAGAGAATAACAAGACTTCTTCCATGTTTGGCAAATCTGGATGAACTTTGTGTGCCCGTAACTGTCCTCCTAGCATAGTTTGTATGCACATATGTCTTTACAGAATGTAGTCAAGTAGTTGATTCTCTTCTTTAGAGTGTAAGTTGTCATCTTGGGAGGATCCTAAGTTAAGGCACTAGAGATTTAAAAGAAGGGGCCAGATCACTTTAACAAGAAACAGTCTGAAGTCTTTGAGGACACACAAACTCAGAGGTGGCTACTGCAGATACCTGAAGTAGTTTCACGGTGGAGAACACCTGGTTGTTCTAAGAAACCTGTCTCTTCCAATTGCTGCTATGGGAAAACGTGATTATGCTGGGGTTTTTAAAAATAAGAAATCCAGAAAATCTGAGTTTGTATATGAAATCCTTTAATTTTCAAATAAACTCAATTCATTTAAGAGTTTAACAAATTCTTTCTTCTAAATTAAATATGTTCACAAATTACCTTGTAGTTAGCTCATTAGCTACTTTCAAATAGAGTGACTAACCCCACTGAGACAGGAAGTGAGAGTCTTGCCATTGAACTCACCATTACTGAGGTGAGTCTTTCATAGTTTTGCATTTGTTGAAAGCTCATACACTTCTGAATACTTTATTGAGTATCAATCAAAAAATTTGTATTGATCTTCTATATTTTATGTTTTCAATGAAAAAAATTAACATTGTCAGTCTAATGGTGTTTAGAATAGAAGAGTAATCATGAAAGTCAGATTTAGTATTTCAAATGTGAGTCCCTCTTAAAGTCTTCACAAAAATTTGTTAGATCAGAATTTAGTACTGAAAATGACTACTTGGTATCTCACTATCACTGTGAAGGAAATTAGACTCACAAATCTTTTAGAACTTCGAGATATTTTAGTGCTTTAGGGATTTTTTAATGGATCTTCTTGGAAACTTCACTTTTGTTAAATGTAACTAGCTATAACACTACTGACACAATGTCAAAATTCTATGAGCAAAATACATTCTCTCCTTTGACCTGTAGCAACTGTACAATTCTATTCCATGCTGACAGCTGATTCTCACAAGACCTCTGGCATGCCAAACATAATCCATGACAGCTGATTCTAGCAAAAAGCAATCACTGCAAACAGTTCCTTTTGACTGGTTTGAAAGAACCAAGAATGAAATATTATATATTTGATTAGACCATGCATAGAGATAGGCTTTCATTAGATCCAAACTTGGAATGACTAAAAAAAATCTACTTTGAAAATTGATGTATTACTTTGAAAATGCAGAAGAAAAATTTGATGACTTAACGTTACTATACAAGTGTTCAAGTTTTTCTCCATCCCTTTCTTGTGTCCTTTCTTTCAGCCAAATGGATATCTAGCTAACTTGCAGGATTTCAAGTCAAAAGCCTGAGAATTTTATTCAAGTACCTAGAGGTGACCCAGGAGACCACATGTTATTGAGCACTCTGGTTGATTAAAGAAGCAAAACATCATTGCAAACTGTATTTTTTAGAGATATTTCCTAATCCCTACTTCTTCCCTAAAATCTGCCTATATCAAAACACTCTGCATCCTCCAACCCCTTTGTTTGCATATTATATATTATTCATACCACTTTCAAAAAATATAACAATTTAAAGGAGACTGGACAAGACATCGGCTCCATTCAGTTTGTTTAGTGACTAGTAATCCATATTAACCCTATCTCCACTTCTCATTCCAGAAACTAGCTCTAAAAGACACTGGACACACTTCAGTTTTTCCAACACAGCACCATTTATATCAATATATAAAGATTCAATGAATACTTCTCCTTTCTCCTGTGTAAGAGTCACTCTATAATCAGACCACCCTTCAGTGTGGCCAGCACTTGAGAATACAGTAAGTCCATGTTTCAGTAAATCTCCATTGCCCAATGGTACATTGGCCAAACCCCAGGAAAGATGGCTCTAAAATTTATCTGTGAGGGTCAGTTTTAGCTATCTCTGAAAGACTTTTTGGCCCTGTCCCACCAAACCAAGTAAGCAAGATCAGACTTCACACATAGGTTTCTTTAGTTTGGCTTTCTCTGCTGGGGGTTACAGACAGTTGTGGGCAGTGATTCCATTGTGTATCAAGACTCCTTCAGCTGGATTCCTCCAAAGAAAGTTCAACACTGGGAATAAGAACCATCAACTGCAAATGGCAGTTTATCTGAGAGTAGGTAGAAAACAAGAATCAATTATGTGTGTAAGCATGAGTGCAAGCATGGAATAATGCCATTTTTTAAAAATTATATATGACCCAACCAAGACATGAGCCACATTAGGTTAGCAAGTATTTTAGCTTTCAGTGCAGTTCTTTATAGCAAGAAGAAGTTAGATTCAGTGAGGGCAAAAGACTGTCCCTTTAATATTCTATTTTCTAATCAAATACAAATTTTGTTACATTATTACTTAAATATCTTATTTATATTGTGTCTCATCTTTTTTCCTTTATCCATAACATCTTGAAAACACACTTTCCATTTACAAGCATATGGCAGACAGTTAATAATGTCTCTCCTTCTCTGGGGGCATCCATGAAATTATACTTCTTTCTTTGGAATTACATATGACCATGTGACTGAGTTCTGAATGATCGAATCTGGGTCCTTTAAACCCTCACCCTTACATAATCTTCTGACTGTGTTCTCCATGTACCAGCTAAACAAGAAAATTTTGAAGGTCTGGGGAAAATTTCAACCAGATGCAGGACACTGGGTCCTTGAATTCTGCTTTTGAAGAGATATCCAAATTGCTGCCAAAAAAGGGACAATAAGGTTGCACTATAGAATAAGAAATAAACTCACATAATCCCCGTAAAATTCTGAGGATTTTAAAACTATGAGAATATAGTTTACATTATACATAACACATCTAAATTACAATTACAGATAATTAAGGTTTCATTCATGTATATACTTATCTCCCTAAATAGTCTAGAAGGTCCTTAAAAGTTAAACCCATGCTTTTGTTTACATCCTAGCAAGTCTGCACTTTTTGCACAATGCCTAGTAAGTAGCAGGTATTCAATAAATACTGGTCAGTGTATGAATACAGAAGAAATGTACAAACAAATTAGAATAAATTCTTATTGAGTTGAATCATAGAAGCAAGGAAAGTAATCCAAAAGTAAATTTTAGAAAATGCCTTCCATTTTTTATTTTGCCTTTCTTCCTCTGACCCAAAACACTTCAAAAATACTTGGGAGCAAATCTTGGTGGGTTTTATAAGTGAATAAATCCATTTGTTTCATGACTACCTAACAAATGGCCTGTGATACTTTCATCCTCATATTATGTCTATGTAACTATTTCTTCCTTTACCGAGTGTGATGGTGTTGATGTGTGACATATTCTAGCAGACAATCAGCATGATACCTGTTTTGGCACCATTTGAATGTATGTTAATTCTGCCTAATTTGTTCTAATAGCCAGTAACGTCCCCCCAGTCAGACAGTCCAGATGTCGCCTAATACAACTTGCATCTTTATATGAGCCCCTGTATAGATCACATTAGGTTAAGAATTCCAGCACAAAATGCTGAAAAGTAATCTCCCTTTGTCTTTTCTGACTGCAAAACCAAATCAATGCCAGCAGGTGCTTTTACATGTTATTGCACTTACTGTTAGTGCCAAAATAGACACTCTTTTTTTTTCCTTCAAAATAGACCATCTTAACAGGATTACAGGAAGCAGTGTATGCCCCCAAGACAACAGGATGGATTGCATCTATTGCCTAGGATACCCAACCTCCAACAAATACACTATACCACTTAGAGCTTGATACAAACCCAGGACATTTATATCAAACAAAAAATTAATGGGGAACAAACTTAAAACAGAAGCATAATCCAAGTCATCACAAAAAAATAGAGGCCACAAGGTATCAGTTAACTTTTAGATCTGTATATTAAATGTTCATAGATAGCCATAAAAACTTTTTACTTGCTCAGGTTTTCTCTACCCAATGGTAAGCTACCCTACAACACCTGTTCAGCAGGACTGCATGAAGTAAAGAAATAGGTGCACCACAGACAATTTTCATAGACCTTTATCTATACATATCAACAAATTTTGGTGCCCAGGAGACCTTGTTTTGCACATGATATGGCAGATCAAAGAGTGTCATAAATTCTTGGCCATCCTCACTAAAAGGTGAAGTTTACTTACCCTACCATTTAGTCTAGACTGGTCTGTGATTATTTTGACTAGTGCATACAGTGAAAATAGTACCATTCTAGCAACTTGTACTTGATCTGTTAGAGACTTAAACTTCTGTGTAAGAAGTTTGACAACCGTACTGGAGAAACAATGTGTAAGAAGTCCTATAACCCAGCGAACCCAGTCTTAAGACTGTCACTGTCAAAATACCAGGTTTTTGGGCCAGTTTGTCTTTTTCCCATCAGTCTGGCCAGGACAGCAGGTGTGTATCACCACGGGGTCCCACATGTCATTTCATGAAGGAGGAGAATCACCTAGTGAAGAAATCCTGCTACACCAAATTTTTATGTATAACACGATGGTTGTTGTTCAAAAAACTAAGTTTGGTGGATATTTTAATGCAGTTATGTAATAAATAACTAAAACATATGGTCATCAAATAAGAGTTTGGTGGCATGACCAAACATCAAATGACCCATTTGAAGAACAGAAATAGGAATCCAGGTAGAAACTTACATGCTGCAAGGATAAGTCACCTTAAAGCTTGGCTAACAGAATTATTATCCCTACAACACTCAGCTCAGTCACCATTCCTCAGCTTGTTCTGCCTGGTCTAGGGGATTTTTTTCCAAAGGCCATAAAATTAAATTAGAATTCACTGCTTAAGTGTAATGATTTCCCACTGTTTATGTGGGTTATCATTTACAACCAACTGGCATTTAATCAAACCACTATTTTTATTCTAGGACCAGAGGCCACAGCGTTGTGTATTTTCTCTTCTTCCCTGTTGAGCAAAGCAGCTTCATCCAAGCTGTGAAGGGATATCAAATTGTTTATGAAAAGCCAGCATGAAGTATTGTTTTCAAACATATTTATGATTTCACACCAACTTAGGAAGGATTGAGTTCATTTTGTTGATTGACACAAATCTTACATTTACATATATAATAATAACAAAATCTCCAGGAGAAAAAGAAGGAATTAAAGGGATATAATCACATTCTGATATAAATTTACTTATAAAATTAGCCCTGTCCCCAATTCTGATTCTGCTGGGAATAAGGCATAGAGTACATGTTTTGTTGTCCTACCAAAAGGAATGACGTCTGTTCTGCATAAGTTGAACCTTCTCATAGTCACACATTCATTCCTGCCCTTCCCTTGGCCTGAAATTTCCTCCTTTCTTCCTTACTTGTTCTTGCAATTAGGACTCATTCGACGTCTGTAACATCTGCCCACCCCTGCATTTCTTTGCCCTGAACGTCTACTTCTACTTCTGAAAACTACTGCTTTCCTTCCATGGAAGCTCAGTCCCCACCACCCCAATGCCAAACATCTGTACAACTGCAGGAAAATGACGTACATGGGAACCAGACAGGTTTGCTGTCTTAGACTAGCCATTCACTTGCAAACACATCAGTCCTAACTTCTTCCCTGTCGTGTCAAAGTGCAAAGCTTTCACCTCTGAATAACCACAGCTATTCTCTTTTAAAATTAACAAGCAATACAGTTACATGCTTTCCTTGCTAATGAATTGGGGTTGCTGAAAGCAAGTGCCCTATTCTTTCATTGTAATATAAAGCACAGTGTCTTCTTTACATGTGGTAGGTATTTAGCAAGTGGTGTTAAATCCTGTAACACCTGTCAAAATATTAAAATAAACAGAGAGTGCAGAAGCTTTTCTCTTCCCTTCGATAAATTGTAATGACAGTACAAATGCAAATTTAGCAATGCACTAGTTGGTTACTATGAAAATCACATATGCAATCCCTCTTCTACCATGGTCTCATGATGGTACTGATGCTGGGAAAAGGGCAAATTTCTGCCTATTGAATAAGCATTTCATTCATGCTAGGTTCGCAACAACTGTGTGATTTTAGCCATGGCATAACCAATTTCATCTAATAAGCTGTATCTGATTGGCCCTATTAATTAATTTATCTTGAAAGAACTTACTGGCTTCAAAATCTCTTAAGAGTTCATGTGACAGTCTTTTTAAATGATAAACCTCTATAGCATTTTAGGTGAATTACTAATTTAATAACAGGTACAGTAAGTAAGTAGGGGATTTACATATATTGACAATTTCAGTGCAAAGAAATGTATACTTTTTTATATGTGCTAGTAGCTATCATGGTCTTGCCACAGCTGTTAGAAATTGCAGGTTTTCAGTGGCAAGCACCAGCCATCACTATAATTATTATTATTTCATCAAAAACAATCGCAGGGAGTATTTTAGACTGACAAAAGCCTTCTAGGTCTTTGTTTATTCACTGCACCATGTATTCTGCCCTCCATGCCAACTGAGTTAAAGTTCTCTTCCTCCTGATTTAAAACCTGTTATTAGAGAAAGCAAAGGTTCCCATCTTTAACACAAAGTAAGATTGGTGCTTGGATAGGGAGAGCACCAGTCGCTGGATGTAAATAAAAGAGAGCACAACCTGAGAAGCCTTATTCAGTGGGCTTTCAGCAGCATTCCCAGACAGAGATTGTAGTTTGCTCTGCAAGGAAGTAAAGCAGTGGGCAGACACCACAAGGAATGAATTGACAACCTCAAACTCAATGCTGACAGTTCAAGGAGGTTGTGCTTGCTGTCGAAGCAACAGTCACAGCAAAAGCTGCTCCCTCTATGGCCTGGACATTGCACTTCTGATAATGTGAGATTACTGTCATGGGAAGTCTTCATGGCACAAAGGGACTTTTCTCTCCTCTGAACTCTCCAATGGGCCTGTGAAGAAGTGATCTGGCCAACGCAGGGATCTCAGTGATACAGTGCACAGGAGAAACAAGACTGGGCACAAGGACTTCTTAAAGAACAACCACTGGACAGAGACCCATCGGCTGAGGGTGGATTATAGAAGTGAGGCATTTCTAGCAGTGCAACCAGCTTATACTGTGCATGACACATTCGTATTATGCACACTTCTGGTGCTCAGTGAAGCCCAGTGAAGCAGGACAGGGTGGTGAAAGATGTTCCACAACTGCTCACTGAGTAAAATAGGAAAGGAAAAAAACCTCTAAAACCCTTTAGCCTATGTTTTTCAAAGAAACTTTAAATATTTCTCTTAATGGTCTGATGTGAAGTCTCTCAGGAGCTAATGCTACAGAATAAGAATGATAATCCCCGAAGGCTGTAGTGTAGTGTATTTAATCTTATAATATGAAACTGCATGCCATTATCTGGCTCAAAATTCATGAATAACAAGTTAAGTGCTGGGTGAGCTCTTGAAATCTGAAGCTCCTTTTCAATATAAATTAGCTCATCTTTTTAGTAGCACTTAGAGTTTTAATAGTAAGATGTAAGCATGTTTTAAAAGATGAGATTTTATTTATGTATCTAATGCTACAGAATAAATAATCCATTCATGCCACACATTGAAATCCATTCATTTTGTCAAACTTTAACACTAACAGTTTGGGTTGATTATATCAAAATACAATGTACATCACACATTTCAAGCTTATATTTGCTATTGTTATTTGTTTCTTTTAGCAGCTTTCTACTTAGTACTATACCTCAGATAGAAAGTTTTATTTTAGGCTCAATTGCTACAGGAACCAAAACCCCTCCTACTTAGAAACCACAGACTTGTCCAAAGGTTGGAGAAGGATGGTTTCCAGGAAAATCAGAGTTTAACTTCATTAATTTCAAGAAAGTAGGGGGAAATTTTTTATGTATCTTTTCAAGGCCAAATGGAAGGGCTATTCTGTAAGGTCATTCATGAATATTTAACCCAGTCAAATTTGTACATTTTATTTCCACAGCCCAGTAGTCACAGCATTAATTTCCCCTGCAAATTAACCTATAGACTTTTCTCCAAATGGCCTGATTCTAAAACTAGCAGTCTTTTGTCTTCCTTGTTTTTTTTAATTTAAAAATCTGTGAAAAGGTTTTGGAAAGTAAAATTCACACAGCATAATGGTAGACAGGTATAACTTTCTCTTGGTTTCAGACAAATACTCTGGAAAATTGAAAATAAATCAAAATTTCTAAAAAGTATCTATAAGAAAAGGAATGGAGGAACACCAATACCTTCAAAAGTAAAATCTGAAAAAGAAAAACATTTCACAGGGAAAAGTAACATAAGCATTAAAGACCCTGCAGTCAGCAATGAGGAGTTAAACTGTGTATTACTCAATTTATATAAAGATGCAGCAAATATCTAAAGTGCCTCAAGATATAAAATGGTTATTGTTGGCAGTTTGATGAGATTCAAACTCTGTGGAGAGGAATTGCAAAGCCAATTTGCTATATCAAGGTAAATCTGAAATAAGTGTTCAAATTTGCCCAGAGCACAAGAAAGAAATATCAGATCTCTCCCTCCTCTGATGCAGTCAGAGGACAAGCACCGTGCATCATTTCCCCAAACTGCCCTCCATGGAGATGATTAACACCCACAGCACGGTCCTGCACACGAGAGGACAAATGCACATCACAGCTGCTTCCCATTTACCTAAGTCATAACCCTGAACCTAAAGGGGATGGAAATATCACCGTTTAACAGAAACGGGACAGGACCGCCATGCTGACAGCATAATGAGGTACAGCAAAAGACAAGTGTGTTCTTTTCATCAGTGATTTTACTTCTCTGCTCAAATGTGCTTTCAATAATGTCAAAAATAAAAATATTGTGCACATAGAAAAAAATGCGATTGTGCACATTCTGGCTCTGCATTTTATAATAATTTATAATTCTAAATTATTTCTTTTTAAAGAGCATATGAGATAAATTCAGCATAAAATGTGGTTTCTGGCATATACATGTCTATTGACCACTTCAGCTTTAAGTTCATTATATACCTTTTCTGATTTACACCTATTATGATTTTGACCTAAAATGCCCCTCCCCCAAAGTTCCATTTTCAAAGACAGGGTCTGGTCAGAAGGAATGGGTCACTGAGGGCATGACTTGGAAGGGTGTGCCTTTAGCACCTGGCTCCTCCTCCTCTTTGCTTCCTGGCCACCATGAAGTGAGTAGCTTTCATCCACCATGCCGTTTCTGCATTGGTACCTGCCAACCATGGACTGAACCAAAATGAAACTGTAAGCCAAAATAAACCTCTCTTTCTTTAAATTAAAGGTATTGGATATTGTATGTCTCAGAAATGGGAAAACTGTCTAATACAATACAGTTTGATATACAATGTTAACCATTTGCATTGCAAACTGCTTTAGCTACACCTCACAAATGGTAGCTACTGGCAGTTTATAAAAAAACTCGGTACTGAAAGGTTAGCAAAAAAGAGCCAGTCTCTGCTGCAATTAGTACTATAACTTGAGTGATTTTCATCACTTCCATTTACATTCACCTTTCTCTTGGCCAGTACTATAAGAAGATTAGGTTAAAGTTGATGAGTCAGGATTTAATCTTGTAGGGATAGGGTCCATTTACCCTTATTAGCCATGGTTGCTACAATTGTTCATTTATGTTGTCACCAACCAAATAAGCACAAAGAGACACTCTAGTGAATCTCTAAGGTTCCAGTTATATTCTGTCTTCTTCCATTGTGATGCAACTACTCTAGCTCCTCATGATAATTAGGATCCATTAAGACTGCCAGCAGCTGTATGGTAACTTGGTTCATCTTTGCTAGTTTATCCACCAACTTGAAAATGCAAAAGCGATCACGTGGTAGTTGAGGCTTCAAGTTCACTATGTTCACTGTGTCTTCTAGTGGCAGTTCACTCTCCATCTTGGGAATCAAGATTTCTGCATCAGAAAAACCTCAGGCATTGGAAGGAAAAGCTTAAGTTTGTAACACGGCTTATTGGGAAAGACGGTGAAAAGGTCAATCATACATCCATCCTTTGGTTTCAGTAACAAATTTCCTTGTCCTCAGAGTATAGCTGCTGTGGTAAAGTGTTCTCTTAGGGATAGATTGAGAGTTTATGATCATTTGTACTGTAGTGGCATTGCAGTGGTCTTCCTCCAGAACCCTACCTTTGCTTTCATTAATGGGTTATGACTCTGAGAAGTCTGTCCTACCTGGAAGCTGGTAGAAGATGACATTTTCTCATTTCAGTGTAGGGACTAATGCCAACCTTAAGATTGCCAGCTCTCGCCATTTTTTTTTTAGTACAAGTCAAGCAAAATTCTTGTCAGCAGCTCGTCTATTTTATTCATAGGAGTACAATTAGTCATTAGGCACAGGTCCCTGCAAGTGAGGGTATCCTGGTTGCCATTCTGGCTTTGCTGCTCTCAGGTAAGTTCTGCCTTTTGATCCTCTGCCTTTTTAGAATATGCATCCTACTGATACTAAAGAGCATAGTTAAATGGTAGTATCTCCTCTCACCAGTGACTTGATGGGAGAGGACGACAACCTCAGGGAGTTTTTTTCTTTTCCAAAAATGCAAGTCCTCACCAGTATATTGCTCTGTGTATTAATGAAGGAAGGTTCTTCAGCCCTGCTGAGGAGCACAGGAAGCTGTTAAGTTCCCTTTCTCACACAGTAAACCCAATCTAACATTTCTCTCCCCAAGTCTTCAAATCCATTTCTTAACACCCTGCAGGGCAGTTCTAGCATCTCCACCTCATTAACTACAGGGTATTGTTGTGCATGAGCTTCAAGGAGCCATTCTAGCAGCATATTAGGGCCAGCTCTACACGTCCTTGCCAAGACATTAAATTGTAAGTCACAGGAGAGTTGTTCTCATGCCAGCACGTTCTTCCTTAACTAGCTTTATATTCTCTCTTGGGTATAGTTCCTCCAAGATCATCTCTGCATGTGCTTGCCCTGTGCCCCTGGGCACATATTAGCCAGATCTTACAGTTCTTACAGTAAGTATACTATTTCCTCCTAGGCTGTGCTATTATCTGATCCCAGTTAATGATCTTGGATCGAGGAAGGAGGTGAGAAGCCAGTGTTGAGAGACTAGGCATCGTTTGTCAGGCAGCTACCACAGTTCTTCAAGCAAAAGAAAACAGCTCACTTCTAGAAAAAGAAAAGGAACTACCTGTCCTAACTGAGACAGTATAGAAATTCTGAGAAACAGAAGTTCTTAGGTTATCTATCTAAATGTCCTTATTTCAGACCCCAAATCTGGGTCTTTTTCTAACAGAACTTGAACTTGGGCATAATAGCTACAGAAGTTATTCACTGATCCTAGCTTTGCTGCTCTTTGCTTCAGGGAATTCAGGTCTCTTAACCTTTACAATGGAGGTTTCTGATATTCACAGTGTGCCTTGAATTCATAGCTGGATAACCTGAGCCTATCAGTTTCTTTTTATGAGGCTTTTAAATTTATTAACAAAAGCTGGATAACTTCATAATCCCTTTAACTATCATAATCCGCAGACTGCTTAAGTACTATCTAAAACATAAACCACTCCTTCACCTTCTTTGCATGCTCCATTCCAGTATCCCTCTGTTCAGTCAGGGTTGTGATGTGTGCTTACTAGAGTGTTTGCAACACTTCTCTTCTTGTCAGTAGCATGGTCGTTTGACTTTCAGACTGCAAATTATCCTAATTCAAGATTTTACTACAATGGTGGGCTTCCCAGGACTATTTCTGGTAGAAACCATTTTGTTTGGATTCTCCTTAAAAGTAGACACTGAGACTAGTATCTTTGTGTAGTTAAGTATAAAAAGTGATTCCAGGGAGCTAGTGAGAAGTGAATAGAAAGAATAAACAGGGAAGGAGGAAACAACAATTTACACACAATTAACTGGTTGAGATAAATAATTCAAGTGCTTCAGAATTTTCTGCCCAAGATCTGGGAGGAAGGATCATTTATTAACTATACACTGAACCCCCTGGCTCAAGGACTACCCCTCAAGCAGCATTTCCCACACGCTGCACATTAGAATCATCTGGAGAACTTCTGAGGCTCATGATGCTTATGCCATGTTCATTAAATGTCAGTGCCCAAGGGTAGTAGTCAGAATTTTTTTTAAAGATCTTCCAGTGACCCTGATGCATAAAACAGTTTGTGAACAACTTCTGGGAGATTTAGGAAATATTAACCCCGGTTCGAGGTATGAGCTTAAAACAGTATGGCTAGGCAGGTTTCCACAGGAAGTCCTAGTCAGTTGTGACAGAAAAGCCTCCAAACAAAGCAACAGATATGGGGGGAATTTGAAGGGAAAGGGTTACCAGGTTCTATGTATAACCAGCTTCTAGCAGAAAGGTAGACCAGAAGTTGTAGGGTAGAGTGCAGGTATCCAATAGACTGATCAAGCTTCCAAGGTAGGTTTTGGTTGTGAAGTAATTTGTCAGTCTATTAGTAGGGATTTAATGAAGGAGAGGAGTTCACCGAAAGTGACAGCAAACACAGTCATGTGCAACAGGGAAAGGAAGGCCCTCCCAGCGAACAGGCTTACCCACTAAAGAGAAAGGCAGAACAAGTGGCAGACAACGCAACATGGCAATCCTTAGTCAAACCAGCAGTAGACTCTTTTCCATGTAGGATTCATTTCATCTTCAGAAAGCAAATTGGAGCTAATAAAGAATTATGGAAAGCATCACCATGGAGCAGTCCTTCTAGTAAACCTGACATAAAAAGATTAGGAAATGACAAGAAGAATGTGCATCTAGGGGCCTTTAAGTAGCTTGGACTTACCCAACAATTTTAAATCTATGTTAAAACAAAGAAACAAAAGAATAGGTTAGGTTAGAAAAAGTAATAGATTTATAAACTACACATCTAGACTTTGACTGATATATTCTTAAGTAAAGAACTTGTGTCTATTCATTATTTATAAAAATAGTAATCAAGAGAATAAAGAGTTTGATTCTAGTAGTATGACATAGCACCCTGCAGCCCATCCTCCCTCTAATTAAAGCACACACACACACGCATGCACGCGCACACACACACCCCAAAAAGTCAAAAAAGTAAATAAATAAATAAATAAATAAATAAATAAAATCACTATCAGCTACTGGATGAGAATTCTGGAAATAATCTGAAGAAGACAGATTGTTCAGGGAAGTCAAAAAACTAAAGAAGGAGCCTATTTGAAATCTTTTTTTTTTTTCCTGTCCAAACTTTTCCCCAAGGACAGCCCTCTCTTTGCAGAGTGATATGTCATTGTGGGCTTTGAACACTGTGATAGAAATCTCATCCTTTTGGCCAAAAGAATATAGAAAAGAGTCTCTGTTGGACAGATAGTTTGGTACAGAGGTTCTGAAGGAAAGAAAGCTGCAAAAGAATGCCTAACACTATATATAAATCCATGCAAGACTCTGCCTAAGCCCTCTATAATGTACACATTAGAGATCTTAGAGATCTTTACTGAAATGTGAATGGCACCCTACAGAAGACACAAACGGGCCTTGTGCAGTGAGCTTAGCTAGACTGATTGCTACAAAGAAAACAATAATATTTTCCAGGGGATCATAATAAGACTCAGAATCTGCAAAGGATGCAATCCAAAATCACTTGATGTACAAAGCAGAAAATGTGACTTAAAGTTCAAGGGAAAAGATAATCAAGAGATAATAACCCCAAGACAGCCTAGATTTTAGAACTATCAGTCAGTCTTTCAAGCAGCTGTTAAAACTAAATTTCATGAGATAAAGGAAACACATGAATGGAAAGAAAGGCATTGTCACTAGAGAGATAGAAAAAGAACACAATAGAGATTTTAAAACTGAGAAATACAATGATTGAAATGTTTCTAAAACTCCTAGAGTAAACAAAGCAGTTTGAGAGGTGTGAACAAGGGTGAAGGATTTACCACCTGAGCTCAAGAACTGGTATAGAGCTGAGGTAATGCAGACAGTTTGATATTTTGGAAGATCTGTTATATAGGTTAGTGGAAGAGTAGAGGGAGAGAAAAAAATGAATGTATACAGATATTGATTAATTTGTAATGAAAGAGCTAAGGTAAGCCAATGGAGAAAGAAGAGGATAGTTTTGAACTGGTGGTTCTGAATAAACTGGATATCCAAAAATAGGAGGGGGGCATTACTTACTTTAAACAATACATTTAACTCAAAATAGTTATAAGCTCTAAACAAAAAATTTAAAACTGTGAATCTATGGAAAATTATTCTTTCTTGAAATACATGAAAATTTTTAGAATACTGAAAACATGTAAAAGAAAAAATAAGACTTCATAAAAATTAAAACGTTGTACTTTATAAAAGATAGCTACTGCTGAGAGGTATTGTTATACATCTTTGGTTGAGTCCCAGGTGTATGCTGAGTGACAGAAACCTATCTTAAAGGTTACTGCATTACATGAGAGCCTCAAAGGACAAATCTACAGTCATGGAAAACATATTAGCAGTAATGGAAAACATATTAGCAGTAACGTGGTGTTGAGAGAGGGGAGGAATAAACGTATACTAAGAGTAGAAGGGAGTTCTTTTGGATAATAGATTTATTCTTTTTCTTAAATAATAGTTTCGGGAATCTATAATGTTTTGTTTTGTTTTGTTTTTGCAGCACCAGGGATCGAACTCACAGCCTCACACCTGCCAGACAGGCACTTAAGCCACTGAGCCAAACTCCCAGCCCTAGTTTTTTGAGGCAGGGTCGCACTATGTAGCTCACGCCGGCCTTGCGCTCATGTTGTAGCCCAAGCAGGCCTCGAACTCACAACGCTCCACCTACCTCAGCCTCCCAAGTGCTGGGATTAAAGGCGTGCGCCACCACGCCCGGCTCAGAAATCTATAATGTTGAGTCATAGACCATACTCCCAGAAAAAAGTCACATTTACTATGTAATAATTTTTAAATAAAATATTATCCCCCAGGGTGACTACTCAAATAAATACCCGATGCCATTCTGAGTATTTATGCATGAGAATGTCCCCCTTTCCAATACTATAGTCAACATTGATAGAAATTTTTAATTATTTTCCAAAATGAGAAGTGAAAGTCGAATCTTAATGTTTTGATTTGTATCACTTTAATTCTAGTATTGCTATCTTCTTATATGCTGATTGTCAATTTATTTTGCCCTGTTGTTTTGTTTAAAGAAAAGGTCTGTGTGTAATGAGAGGCTGGGGGAAATTCTCTAGTTAACTGGCCATCTCTTCCTCACTTCCCCTACTGTAAAAAAAAAAAAAAAAAAAAAGTCACATTTCCTTCTTACAAAATAAGGAAATGAAAAATATTAAGTCACTTAATTTAACAGGACTGTAAGAAACATTGATGGGCTCACTGGAAGTAAAATTATAAATATTCTTAAAAAACAAAAGATCGCCCGGCGTGGTGGCGCACACCTTTAATCCCAGCACTCATGAGGCTGAAGCAGGTGGAACATTATGAATTCAAGCCTGGCTTGGGCTACAGTGTGAGCAAGGTTGGCCTGAACTACATAGTGCGACCCTACCTCGAAAAAAATAGGGCCAGGAGTTTGGCTCAGTGACTTAAGCACCTGTCCAGCAAGATTATGAGTTCGATCCCCAGTATCGCAAAAGGAAAAAAAAAATCACAGATGAATGTCAGCATTAAGTCTATGAAGTCTAATAAACAATGTCTAGGTGAAGGTATGGGTTTAGCGTTATTTTAAAGGACAGGAATAATCAACAGAAGTGGAAAACAGTGATCTTCATTAATAGTATGCCCTTGATTAATTTAGCAATCCTCAACTACCACAAATGTTTCCTCATTTGGTACCAACACTGGGATACTAAGTTCCAAGAGATAAGAGACCCAATGCTAAGAGTCCCCTCTGCTAGCGTGAACATTAGCTAAACCTTTAGCCACATTAGAGCTCCTTTCTCATATTCTTCTTTCAAATAGTTTTCTAGCATAATATGAAGAATGTTTTATTTTTGTTCCTTGGGTGAGAATTTTATTTTTTTTATTTTTCCAGCTCATTAGTACATATTTACTGTAAAAAATAATGACATTCATTTTGGGAATGTGGTCCCTGTACTTTAACACATCTTAATTTTTTTTTTTTTTTTACTTCCCCATGATTTCCCTCCTTCCCTGCTCCCTCCATCTCTTTAGATCCTCTTTTCTGTTGCAAAAGATCTACTTTCCTGTTCCCTATTACCTATCCTTTATGTTTTTCTTTGTATCATTTATACTTTGAGTTTCTCACATGAAAAGCCACCAAATACTTAAATGTGTATGTCGGACTTATTTTACTTAACATTATGGTTTCAAGGTGAATCCATTTTTCTACAAATGACTCTAAACATTCTGTATGACTGAATAGCAGTCCATTGTGTATATAGACCATATTTTCCTTTTTCCATTAATCTGTTGATGGCCAAACAGGCTGCTTCTATGATTTAGGTATTGTGAGTTTTGCTGCTATAAACATCGGTATGCATGCATCCCTTGCAATACGATACTTTTAACTCTTTCCACAAGAAACCTTGAAGGGGGATTGCTAAATCTAGTGGGATTTCTATTGTTAGTTTTTTGAGGAATCTCTGTACTGTTTTACATAGTGATTTTGCTAGTTTACAATTATGCAAGCAATATAAAGTGGATCTGTTTTCTCTGCAGTCTCGCCAGCATTTATTCTTTGATTTCTTGATGATATCCATTCTTTCTGGAGTAAGATGAAATCTCAATGTTGTCTTCAATATTGTATGTTAAAGTTTTTCTTGAGAAAAAATAATAATACTAGAATATCACTCTCCTACCTATCTTTTTGCAGTCCTGGGAATCAAACCCAGGGGCACATCACAACTGAGCTACATCCTCCGCCCTTTTTATTTTTGAGATAGGGTATCACTCATCTGCCTAACCCTAACTCAAACTTGCACTTCTGCCTCTGCTTTCTGAGTAGCTGGGAATACACGTGTGACCACCTTTCTTGCCCACTTTACTCTTCGATCATACTATTTAAACCACTGTTCTTTGTCAGTGTTAGTTCAGTGAGCCTGCTCTATATTCATTTTTAAATGTAATCGGGGTTTTGGAATCCTTGGAATCTACTAAACCGGGGGAGCCAGTTGAGCTAGCTCATTGATTGAAGTAGCTTAGTTATTCTTTCCTACTTCTTCATAGGAGAGTTGCACCAGGTAGAAGCCACTTAGCAATAAATTTTGTGTGCATTGTCAGCTGTGACTGCTAATCTAATTCTAAGTTGAAATAAAAACTTTTCCTAACAACTATCATCATATTAAACCATAGAACAAACAAAATGAAACAAACTAGACTCTTAGTTAAAACAATAAAGAAATAAAACATGTTTTCATCTTTTAAATTATGTATAATAATATGATTAAATATACATTCTTCCTGCATCTATGAAAGTTTGAATAATTAAATGTTTGGAGAATACTTTCAGCTTAAATATTTATTCAGGAAGTGAGTTACTTGTAGTTTGTATAAACAATTTATTTAAACATAATGTTCATTTCTAAGTAGTAAAGTAATGATATAAAACTCTTTGGAGCTGAATTCTTCAATCCTCTATAATGTTTGCCATTTTAAATTATATTACTTTCCCCCACCCTGTAAACATTTTTAATGAAGAATTTAAATGCATGCAACCATATGTCTCTTTTCCAAGCAACAACTACTGAAAGGAGACAAAGTCCTCTGTGATCCATCAGTTTGTATATTAAGTAAAATGGCATCCTGAGGAAGACTCACATTGGAACACTTAATGTGTAAACTAGCCTTTACCATATTTCATGGAAGTATGAGCACTAGACTATTTATAAAACTACATTATTTAAAAAAGAATAATCATATACTTTTGCTAGAAAACTGATGTCAGAAACTAGATTCACATCCAGGCATTAAACTCAAAGGATGTTCCATAAAAGAAGGTGCATATAAGAGGAGAATTTAAGAGATAGCTTCATGTGAGTTTCTGTTACTATAAAGAACGTGCTAAAAACCCATCTTTCTGCCAAGGGTGTGATTTTTCCCTCCAGGCGAGATTGACACACACACATTGCACTGAATAGTTCTTTTGCTTTCCTCACAGTGTCTTCCACAAAGCAGAACTGCTATTGAGAATTATAATAGACATTTTGTGCAATAATAAAATTGGGAAACATAAAACAACTTCAGTTTGGATGTGCTTATTTCATATATGACTAAAATATCACTAATAGGAAAAAGAAAATCTTTTACTAGGGTCAAAAACATTTGAGCAGAATATTGTCTTATGCTGACAACTTCATTACAGTAGTTATGACTCCTTTCTAAGAGTGGCCTTTACATGTTAATGTTTTTCTATATGGCATAGATATAGTTTGACATGCACTAAAGTCAAATTTTCTTAATTTTTAACCCATATATGTAGCTTGAAAGTACCTCCTATTTTAAAAAACACTCAAAAATTTACTTATTTCTTAGTCTGCTGCATGCAGTACCTCATCACATTCATTAACAGAGTTTTAATTGTTCAGCAACAGAAATTATACTTTTAGTGCTATATTGGCTAAAATATGTCATACTGTTGCTTTGATAATATTACTCAAATATAAAGTGTGTATTATTATTGAAAGCTATTCCTTGGACAATATTATTGATTTGTCTCTATAGTTCTTCAACTACTCTATCATAATAGAATCAGATAATCTTTTAATTTACAAACCACATCCTGCTGTCATATTTACATTCACCATTTTTAACCTCTTTTTAAAAACAATAATGTTGAACTGCCTCCATTAAAATGTGTAGTCAAATTTGTCTTTGGGACAATATAGCTGGGCAAAAATTCAACAGCATAAATTTTAAGCTAAGATTGGTAACAATCTTTCCTAACCACAAAGTATAAGGAAGATTGACTAAAACAAGGCTTGCAAACAGATGAAGACAAGATCACTAGAGTTGCCTGGAATTCAAATAGACCAGAAGCCCCACCCATCATCTCTCCATCACAGCAGGAACCTTAGTTCGGAGAAAACCAGGTGCCTGGCCTATTCCCTTACACAGCAGAATGGGCAAATACCATGGGTAGTGCCTGGGTCCCCACATCTAGCTAATCTGAGACCAAGAAAATGAGAAGTTAATGGAGCAAAATGCAGTTTCAGACCTCAGCCAACCAAGAAAAAGTCCAAGAAACATAGACATAGAATAAATTGGAAGTTTCACAACTGAAATTTATGAAATGATAAAAACTGAAGTAAAGAAACATCTCCTTGAGGCTGTAAAGGAAATCAGATCAGAAATAATATCTCAAGTAAAAAAAGAAATCACAAACATAAGGAAAGAATTGCTCAGCATATCTAAAGAAGACATAGATTAAAAAGAGGAGCATAGGAAATTGATGGAAACACTGAATGAACAATATAGGAAAGAATTAGAATACATGAAACAGATTCAAAGAGATATCCAGGAAATTAAAAATTCCACTGAAAACTGTCAAAACTGATTGACCAAAATTAAAGATAGACTGTCAGACTTTGAAGACAGGATTGCAGCTAGTGATCACGAAAGGAAAAATCTCTCAAAAATAATAAGGAACCAGGAAATAATGATTCAACAGATACAAGATGATGCAAATAAAAACAATGCAAAATTGATAGGTGTCAACAAAAGCAAGTTGATACAAATGACATAAAAAGACTATTCACAAAAGTAATAGCAAAAAATTTCCCAAGCATTAGAAAAGAATTTGACATATAGATAAATGAGGCATATAGAACTCCAGTTAACCAGAACCAAAATAAATCTACTCCCAGACATATAATAATCAAGATCCCAAAAGCTCAGCACAAGAACAGAATACTAAAAGCTGTTAGAGAAAAACAAACAAACAAAAAAACACACCAATAAAGGAAAGTCCATCAGAATCATAGCAGACTTTTCAACACAAACCATCAAGTCAAGAAGAGGTTGGAGTGAAGTATTTCTAACCCTGAAAGAAAACAACTTCCAACCCAGGTTGATGTACTCTGCAAAACTATCTTTCAAAATTAATGGAGAAATAAGATACTTCCATGACAAAGAACAACTAAAGAAATTCATGACCACCAGACCAGCCCTACAAAGAATATTGAAGATACTCTAGAAAAAGATAAAAATGACCACATTTCCAAGAACAATAACAGAAAGAAATCATCAAGTAGGGCAAGCACTTGAACAGAGGACAAAAGTAGGGAACCAACAGAAGGAAGATAACATGATGAAGATAAGCCAATACCTACCAGTTATAACCATCAATGTAAATGGCTTCAATTCAGCAATCAAAGAAACAGACTGAAAGAGTGGATCAAAAAACAAAATCCAACAATATTCTGTATACAAGAAACACATTTCACCCAACAGGAAATTCATAGACTGAAAGTCGAAGGATAGAAAACAATACTTCACGAAACAGGAACCCAGAAAATATTAGGGGTAGCTATTCTATTTGAAGACAATGTGAACTTCAAACTAAGAATGACCAAGAGATAAAGAAGGTCACTACATACTTCTTAGGGGAAATCCTCAAGAGGAAGAGATAACAATCAACAACAACAGGAACACCCAACTATATAAAATATTAACAGACATGAAAAATCAAATAAGCAATAATACAGTTATCATGAGGGAATTGAAAGCCCCATTGTCACAAAAACATAGATCAATGAGACAAAAACTCAACAAAGAAATAACAGAATTGAGCCAAACTTCTGAACAAATGGACTCAGTAGACATTTACAGAGTATTCTATCCAATGACATCAGAATACACATTCTTCTCAGCTGTACATGGGACGTTCTCTAAAATAGACCATATACTAGGCCATAGAATATGCTTAAGTAAATGTAAAGGAATCAAAATTACTCCATACATATTATCTGACTATAGTGCATTAAAATTGGAAATTAACGACAAAAAAAGCCGCAAAAACTCCATAAATAAATGGAAATTAAATAACATCTTCCTGAACAACCAATGGGTCATAGACAAAATTAAAGAAGAAATTATACACTATCTACAATTGAAAGAAAATTCAAACATATCAGAACATGTGGGTTGCAATGAAAGTAGACCTCAGAGGGAAAACTAAAGCAGTGAAATCTCACATCAGAAAAATGGAACAAGCACAAATAATCTAATGCTGCTAGGTTCTACAAAAAGGTTCTAGAAAAAGAAGAGCAAATCAAGCCTAAAGTCCAAAGAAGAGAGGAAATTATAAAGATTAGAGCAGAAATTAACACAATTGAGACAAAACAATACAAAGAATTAATGAAGTGGAGAGTTGGTTATTTGATAGAATAAATGAAATTGATAAACCTCCAGCCAACATTATCAAAAAAAGGAAAGCAAAAACTCAAATTCATGCAATAAGAAATAAAAAGAATGAAATCACTACCAAAACAGTGGAAATTCAGATCTTCAATACCAACCTTAAAAATCTAGACTCTCATAAGATGGAAAACCCATAAGAAGAAATAGACAGATTCCTAGAAACATATAAATTATCAAAGGTGGATCAAGAAGATATAAAAATTCTGAAAAACCCAATTCCATTTAATGAAATTGAAAACGTCATTAAAGACTTACCAGCAAAGACCAGGTCCTGATGGATTCATGGCTGAATTCTACAAGAAACTGAGAAGAATTAACTCCAATACTCCCCAAACAGTTTAATTAAATTGAAAGGAAAGCAATTATCCCTAACTCATTTCTGGAGGCGAGTATTACCCTGATACCAAAATCAGAGAAATACCCAACCAAAAAAGAGAACTGCAGGCCAATCTCCCTAACAAACACAGATGCAAAAGTCCTCAATAAAGTACTAGCAAACAAAAAGTAGCAAACCATTGAAAAGATTATACATGATGACCAAGTGGGATTCATCCCAGGAATGCTAGGTTGGTTCAAAGTACACAAATCAACAAATGAAGTACATCACAACAACAGCCAAAGACAAAAATCACATGATCATTTCAATGGGTGCAGAAAAAGTTTTTGATAAAGTCCAACACTCCTTCATGATAAAATCACTATGGAAGATTGGAATAGATGATCTTTACCTAAATCCTATAAAAGCCATATATGATAAAACAACAGCCAACATCATAATAAATGGACAAAACTGAAAGCTTTCAACCTAAAATCAGGAACAAGACAAAGGTGTTCCCTATCACCACTCCTGTTTAATATATTTTTGGAAACATTAGCCAGAAAAATCAGACAAGAGAGAGAAATGAAAAGTATAATGATAGGAAAGGAAAAAGTGAAAGTATAATTATTCACAGATGACATGATACTTTACAGTGAAGACCCCAAAAACTTCACCAAAGGACTTCTAAACTTTGTAACCAAATTCAGTAGTATGCCTGGGTACAAAGTCAACACTCAACACTCAATGGCATTCATGTTCACAAATAACAAACTCACTGAAAGAAAAATTAGGAAAACCACACCCTTCACAACAGCATCCAAAAAAATTAAATACATAGGAATCAATCTGACAAAGGGAGTCAAAGATCACAGTACTCTGAAAAAAGAAATCAAAGAGGATTTCAGAAAATGGAAAACTATGCCCTGCTCATGGATAGGAAGAACCAACATTCTAAAAATGGCCATACTCCCAAAATTATTATACAGATTTAAATCAATCCTGGTCAAAATACCATTAGCATACCTCACAGATCTAGAGAAAACATTCCTAAAATTCATTTCAAAACAGAAGAGACCTAGAATAGCAAAGGCAACTGGGGCAACAATGGCAAAGCAGGAGGCATCACAATCCCTGACTTGAAATTATACTATAAAGCTACAGAGCTATAGAAAGGCAATCATCAAGAAATCAACAAATAGTAAGTGCTGAAATGGCTGTGGGGAAAAGGAATCCTTTTCTACTGATGGCAGGAGCATAGACTGGTACAACCACTGTGGAAATCAGTGTGGAGATTCCTCAAAAAACCTGGATTAGAGTTACCATTCGATCCAGCTATTTCTCTTCTGAGTATTTTCCAAGAAGAATTACAAACATCATAACACAGTGATATATGTGCATTCATGTTTATAGTAGCACAATTTATAGTAGCTAAGTCTTGAAAACAACCCAAATGTCCATCAACCACAAAATGAATAAAAAAGATGTGGTATTTTTATACAGCAGAGTACTATTCAACTATAAAGAAGTATAAACCCAAGGCTTTTATAGGTAAATGGTTGCAACTTGAAACCATACTCATAAGTGAAATAAATCAGACTTGCATGTGTATACAATGTATCATCTCCCTAGTGTAAAAAACTGAAAGAGTAACTAGGATCCAAAATGTGTAATAGGTACTGTGAAAGTGAAAGGGGAAGAAACTGCTCAAAAGGAAAGAACAACTGGGATGAGGGAAAGGAGAAAAGAAAGAAGTGAAAAGATTTTATATGTATATATGTATACATATACGTACATAGACATGTATATGTATATACATGTATATGTATACATATGTACGTGTATATGTATATATACACACACACAAGATAGATAATTATACTACTAATTTCTGTTAACTCATCAAAAAGAAGTTTGTGCCTTCATTATTTAATTTTTTTATGCCTATATCTTGCAGTCTAAATAAGTACTTTGAAGATAACAATGGGCAATATACTAACTATTGGTAGTATCCTATTATTTTGTTTTGAAATTCTGTGTTATCATTTTTATTCTTTTTTCATTTTTAAATAAGAAAGAAAGAAAAACAGCACAGGATTAAACTATTGCTGGCAGATGGATAATGGATAAATGTTCACATAAATATGCATATCTATTAAAAGAAATATATAGGATAACAAATGAAAATCATAGTTACTATATTCAATTGCAATTTTAACTACACAAAATAAAATTATCCTTGAAAGATAATCTGGGACAAGAAAATTTATTAGAGTAAAAATTAATTTCATGGTTTCATTTTTGTTATTCCAAATAGTTAATCCACTGAGATTCTCTGGTATTACTTAAATTTCTTTAGTCAAGCCCATGCGAATTTAAAATTTATAAAAGGCTACTGTTCTGATGATTTCAGTGCCTTTATTTGAGATTATGAATATGAACACAAAGTTTTCTTTTTCATTTTACTAAATACTTTTGTCATCAGGAGATGCTAGTATTTTCCAATACTACTCTTTTTTATGGGGAGGGGCTGGTTGATAGTATAGAGACTCAGTTGAGCAAATAATTACTGAATATTAATTATCTTTTATTTTCTTAGTGTCAGGTATGTGTGAAATGCAAATAAAAAACTGTGGTGTCTTATCTTCCCTAAGATAACTGATTGGAGATATGTAATATTCAGTAGGCAAGAGAATGTGTGAATTGAGTTGTAAAAATAAACATTGGTCTTGAATAATCAGAGAAGTGAATTCCAGGGCAAGCACAAAGTCATCAAGGTGGAATAGAGTTGATAGTGTTAGAAGGAAACTGAGAGGCGAGGCTCAGTGAAGTGAGGGTATTTGGGAGTAGTAGAGCTAGTGAGACATCATATGGCATAAACAGCATGGAAGCAGATTTTGGAAGCTATGGAGCACAAATTAATTGACAAGAAATAACATAAAATGAAAGAGAACTTTGACCCAAAATTTTGGACTCTTGATAATAAGATATGGGAATGAAAACAGAATAGAAGGAAATTTTAAAACTAACCAGCAGGTATCAGTGCAACAAAATTCTGTGCTCTGAGTATCTCTCAATTTTGCCCTTTCATAGAAACTTCTAGACAAGCCACCTGTCTTGGCAGTCCAGCCTACCTCCCCTGCTAGTCTGTGGGCCTTCACCCTTTTCTCAAGATCCAGCCTCCTAGCCGTATCTAAATTTCAGCAGTGGAAGAAAAAAAAGTTATCTTATAATAGCTGCCTACCATGAAATAAATAATATTTTATGCAAAGGAATAAATTCGCACTCTAGATTGAAGTGTTTGCTTTTGAAAACATTGATTTTAAATTTTCAAAGGCACGGATAGGACTAAATGACTAAAAAATCTCGATAAAGTTGCTCCCTCAAACTTTCACACTGAAGTGGAAACTGCAGTACTTCTCAAAATGGAATTCTTCCTTATTTCAAAAATGGAAATGGTAGAAGTACTGTAGCACTGTAAGAAAGTCATGCTTTGAAACATCAGTTTGGGTCTCAGTATTCCTTAGTTACTATTTTCCTAGTTCTTGGTCAACTTTCCACTCCTTCCCCTCAGTTTCTCAAAGTCACTTTTCACTTTTACTTCTCTCCCATGGGAAAAGAACAAAAACAATTACAGTGAATACTTAAATAAAAAATAAAGACGTTATTACAGTAAAAGAAGCATTGCCAATAATCCCCCTGAAGTATTCACCCCATCTCACTTTGAACATACTCATCCTATCCTTCTTGTCACTTTCTGAAGCCACGCTTCTGTTGAATATATTATTACATCACTTCTGGTCTTTGTTATTGTTTAGAGAAAACTGCAATCAGCCTAATTATCTTTCTATTGTAGATGAGTTTGTTTTTATCTCCAAAGATAATGAAATGCTCCTAAGACATTTTCTTTTTCATTGTTCTCTATTTTTTTCATGATATATTTATCAAGCATTTTATTTGTCAGTTTTGATTTATTGGTCTTATTAGATTTTCAGGGCTATGTTTTTCAGTAACCCTGACAAATGTTCAGTCATTGTTCTTTTAAACAATGTGTCATCCACTTTCAATGTTTTTTTTAGAACTCCAGTTAGTTATGTGTTTACATCTTATTGGCTCTTAACTCCTTTTCGTGTTAACTTTTTTATCCTTATGTACTGCATTTTGAGTTATTTCCTTAGGCCCATCCTCCAGTTCTTTGATACCTTTTCAACTGTTTCTAATCTTCACTGAAAATTTTTAAGTCAAAAGTTTTATTTTACATTTCTAGAAGTTCTATATTTATTTTTTACTTCCCTTTTTGATAACATCATGGTCTTCCCTTATGTTTTATTTGTAGTTAACATGTATTTTGCTACAATTCAATAATTCCATGATGTAAAGATTATAGTGGTTTATCCCACTATGTATCATATCTGCTGGCTCCTGATCATGGTAGATTGCTTCCACATGCATTTTGACTTGAATTCTAAGCATATGTTAGCTGAGACTTAACTGATGGTATTCTGTAAATCTTGGGTTAAAGTATTATTATGAGGAAGGTCACATTTGATTCTGCTCAATGTCAAAATTTTTGTGATGTTAAAAATTGGTAAATGTTTTTTGTATCAATGTCAAGGTTTGATATGGGTAGTACAATCAGAATTCTGGGTATGATATTAAGACAGTTCTGTGAGAAAAATATCTTTTCATAAATTCCCAGAAAAAGGAACAACATCTTCCTGTGCCAGAGGGTAGACTTTTTATTATTACTATTATTATTATTATTATTATTATTATTATTATTTTAAGTATTTTTACTGAATATAAGGTCTTGAAATATTCCATTTCCTATGTAAATTATTTGTACTTGTCTCCTGACATAAGGCCTTAATCATCTGCACTTATAACAACATTAAATGGCAAGTTTCTTGCTTAAATATATTAACAAATCTCATAAAACCTGTTTTACCATCTCATCACTCTGATTTTAAAATAGCTTCCTCTCTTTGGCACCAAGAGGTTACTTTTACATTTAAAATGCCCAATTATACATCTAAAATAGGAATTACTATTTTTTCTTAATCTAAACTTTCTAGAAAGTTTTTAGACATTAGTTACCTATTTATCTTATCTCCCATATTTTTAGAAATAGATACCAAGTTTAAATTTTTTTGACTAATTTTTTATAAACACCACAATGAGACTTTCCCTTTCACTTTGCCAAACTATTTGCCAAACCATTCTAGCCTAATTGCAAAATTCAGTGGATACTTATTTATATAAACTTCTATCAGTTTTATGGTGATTTTCCTCTCTGTCTCTCTATGTCTCTCTGTCTCTGTCTCTCCCTGTCTCTCTCTGTCTCTCTGTCTCTCTCTCTGCCTCTCTCTCTCTGTCTCTCTGTCTCTGTCTCTCTGTCTTTCTGTCTCTCTGTCTCTCTGTCTCTCTCTCCTGTCTTGGCTTTTCTCTTGTTCTGTACCTCCAACTAGTACACCAAAGAACTTTACACCCATGAACATCAGAGTCATATATTCAACTACCTATGGTGTATTTACACCTGGATGCCCCCAAACCCTCCAACTTTAAGATATTAAAAAATAAATTATTTCTTCTGCACATCTTTTCTTCAGTTTGCTTGATGATGCCACCCATCTAATCGGTCTCACCAGAAAAATAACATGCCACTTCTAAACTCTGACCTGTCTCTCACTAGTTAAACATACAACCTTGTCTATTTGGCTTCCTATTCAGACCAGTATCATTCTTCTATACCCCACTGCAATAGGCCCTTTAGCTAGTCCCTTTCTATTGTTCTCAATCTCTCTATCCCTTCCTTCATGCTATTATCAGAGTAGTTCTTCTAAAATATAAACAAAATTACAGTCTTCCAAAGTCTCACTGTCCATAAAATTAAGTCCAAATTCTTTAAAATGTTCTGTAAGATTCATCAAGATTCTTACTTCTCTAATTTAAATCTCTGCTTTTTTTCCCCTTGCCTCAAACATACTCTATTAACTCTATTAACTACTTCCAGTTAGGAAGTGGTGAGAGAAGTAGACCTCTAGAGGTGGCGTGCCCGTCTAACAGGGAGTCATAGCTAACAGGCCAAAGGAAACGATTATTGTGAAAAATCTGCTCTCAGTATTGCAAATCTTCTCATTTTCTAAAAGAAGTCTCCAGATACATTATTTTGAGCAATATCTCAATTTTTAAGACTTGCACTAAGTTCAAAAAATTTTATAAAGTACTATCCAAATAGAATTATACCTATGTTAAAGGTCTGGCTCAGTCTTTTAACTGAAAGTTTATGAGTTCTGAACTAACATTATTATTTTCATGGAATGTTAAATTCAAATCTGTAATAAAATATTCAGTACACGGTGGCCCTTGATAAAGAATATTTGAATGTATACAGAGTAAAACATGATGTTATTCATGTTTAAGTTTGAAAGGTGGCTTCAAAATCACTTGAAAATATTTAGGAACTTTAAAAATAGAAAAGGTTTTACATTAGTTCATTGTATTGCCTCAGAGAACAATTTTTAAAGATGCCTACATTTTTTCCTTCTGTTCTCTCCAATAGATATATTCCAAACAGTGGATAACAGACAGAAAACTGAGATTGACATGCTACATTTCCTTCCCTATATTGTTCCCTCTGCTTCCACTTCCTAATTTCACAGCTTGAATAAATAGAAAATAAAATCAATAAAATCCATGTCATTATAACTGACCCCCTATAAATTATTTGTGACTCTATGAATGTGAACACATGGCAAAGCTTCAAGGTTGTTAAATAGGCATACAAAGTATTTACATAAATGGTCTTGTGATTTGGTTATAAATTACATGAATTACTCAGAGGAAAGGTGCTGTGTAAATGTAAAATAATAATGATGATGGAATATCCATTATTAACCATATAGAAAGAAAATAAAATACTTTGTGTCTACTTAGCACATAAGCAAATTTTTTTTACTAAAAACAATTAAGCAGCAAATAAAACAAGCTTATGTGCTGGAAATGGACAGCTGGATTTATGCCACTCTTGCAGTAGCGCCATTGCAAGCCATATGGCTCTTGCTCATTAATATAATTTTTAAAGAAAGTCTCACTTGAGAGTAAGCCTGATAAACAAACAAAAACTTACTATGTCACTGGCCCTCCTCCGCATCTTACATGGTCTTAGAGAATTTACATCAGCAGTGAGTTTATCCGCAGTGAAAGCTCCAAATGCAATTTGATAAATACTTCTAGTTTTTAACTTGGGAGCTTTAGTGATTAAGTTTCTTTTTAGAATGTTCAGGCTAGCCATAGCTGATGAAAACGACAGTGGTGCACCAACAGTGCTGTTAGATCTTTGGGGAACTATGTTTTAGTTTGAGTATCTATATTGTAGCAGTCCATGCGGTAGTTAGACAAAATCCCACAACACAAGAAGCCACTTGAACTTAAGGTTTATGGATTTTTGTTTTCAGTCCCTGGGCAACAGATTTTAAAATAAAAACAACTCTGTAAGCTTTGTTCAGAAATAAGCACTCTTCTTTAAAAGGGATTTAACCAGAGAAGAGAGATCTTAAGAAGCCATTCAGATTTCACATGTGAGGAAAAGCGGATCTGAGAAAACTGCCTTGGCAAATTCTACAAGAGTTAGAACATTTTCTCACTTCTTGTAGCTCTGTATTTGAAGAAATATTTATTGTTACTTCTTGGTCTACTCTAACAAGTGCATTTTAATAAACAGAAGTTAACATAATGGAAATGACAAAACTACTAAAATAAAGTACATAAAAGTATATTTCATTATTTTGTATTTATTGAATATAGACATGACATGTCTATATTTAAGTTTATCCTAAAGTTTATGAATTTTAGGGAAGGTATTTCTACTGACCAGTAGAAATAATGTCAATAGATCCGACCATGCATCAATTATGTACCTGCAAATTTGTTCAGGCAAGTTCACCTTTTTATGAATGGCCCTTACAGACTACCAGACAGCTAAAAGAGGGAGATGTGGAGGAAGGGTACAGGTTAAAGGAGGAGAAGGGGTCCAGTCAGTAGGAAGGGAGGGAGGAAACAAAAATCAATAGGTTACAAGCGATCAGACTGTGTTGGAATTATTTTAACACGTGGAGAAAAGGGTTAGTGTGGAAGGGAATTGAGGAGGGATGCCCCCGGAGGGAAATGTGTTTAGTGACTCAAGGAAGTTGTGAGGTTGTCATAGTCTGTTAAGCTGGAAGTTAAAGTTTGGATCCTCCATGCACAATTTTGGTAAGCGTTACCCTGACATGCTCCTGCAAAGTGCGACGTAAGTTAAAACACTGGTTGATTCTCACTGCCTTTTTTCATACGTGCAGACACTTCCTATCTACACACAAGATGAAACAGGGCAGGCGGTTAACCTGGGGAGAGGAGAGTGCAAGGAAGTTAGCCGACCCTCCAGATCTTCCTCCACTTCTGCCAGAGACCTCTCTCTCTCTCTCTCTCTCTCTCTCTCTCTCTCTCTCTCTCTCTCTCTCTCTCTCTCCCCCCCATTCCTTTTCCTTCAGGGCAAATCTGTGCTTTTCTCCCTCTACTTTGCAGCCAGCACTTCTCCGGAATCCCTGTGACCTGGACACCACTCCTTCTTTCGCACTGCGATCCTTTCCCTCAGGTCCCCTGACTCAGAGCCCTCTCCTCTGCTGTCATCCCTTCAGCAGTCCTGGGAGCAGGCGCGGAAGGCTGCGGTGCGTGGACAGCTCACACCCCTCGGGTATGGGAAGGGACCGGCAAGTAGTAGTTCTGGATGCGTGTGGCGTCTTCTTTCCCCGGGATCCTGCCGTTTCCAGATGCTGCTTCGTTAAGGGTCCCTGGGGTCCCACTTTTCTCGGTGTTCAGATTCAGCTCCTCTTTGGTTGCCCTGCTGCCCCTCACGGCTCGCACGCCCTCGGGGGCTCGGGCCTCTCAGAGCTCAGATACTGTCCGTACTTGCACTGGCACACTTGTTTTCAAATTCCTCAGTGCCTACAAGTGTCTTTTCTAACACGGTTGTCCCGCTTTACGTTTCTCTGAGGCCCTATTTTGCAAATTTCTCACTCACTGTGTTCCTCTTCCCAGTGGAGGGATAGACGGCTTGGAAGCCTACTGTACTTGTGGAACGCCGCAGAAGTGCCGGTTCCCTTCCCTCAGGAAGCCCAACCCTCGCTAAGACGCCATGGACACTGCGCTCGGCTGGACGGGAGGTAAAAAGGTGCTGCAATCCAGAAGAGGTCCTGTTTCCTTCCTACACTCCCTTCATCCTGGATTTTGGTTCAGTGAATTTCTCCTTCCTTAAACTTTCCCAAATCAGGCTTTCTCTGTCACTCAGAATCGGTCTACTAGCTTTCATTTGGTACAATAATCAGACTGTCGCTCACACTGCTGCCTCCTAGCCAGTCAAGATGCTTCTCCTCTGTTCACATTTTAATCAAAAAACGCTATGTAGGCAAAGCTAGGTGGTTTACTTTATTAAATTTCATCTAAATTTTCTATTCGTTGTTTTCATATATGGAATCAGCAAGTTCACATGGATTTCATACTTGTCTAAGGGCTATGTGCACATGAAATTTTATCTATTTTATATCTGAGAATCTTTAATATTATGTTAAAACCAGATCAAGTCAATGTAAAGAAATTTACAAGAATTTGTAGAGGGACTTACAAAGAAATACAATTAATAAGTAAGCTTTAAAACTGAGCCATACCAAATAACCAAATTACCTTTTCTGACAGTAAAAATAAATTCAGCACCCAAAAGACTAAATCAGAATGATCCATTGATCTTGTGACGTTGCATATTCTTGATTTCAATTAAGAAAGCGTTCAGACACCCTATAAGGATTTCCCACTACAGTACACAATTCCTGATTATTTACTTTCATGCAATTGAAATCCATACAACTGAGTCACACAAAACAACTTTATGTTCACTCGGTACATGCCTAAGAGTTTTGACTTTTCAGATACAAGTCGTAACAACTGAGGCATGTATTTCACCTCTTTTCTGAGCATTGGAAGTGTGATTTGACTAAACACAGCCTTTGATATCATGCACCTGTGTGTGTGTGTGTGTGTGTGTGTGTGTGGCGCTGTTACTTATCAAATCAATAGGCAAGTCATATTCTTTCTACCACATGTTAACCAACATTACTTGCTAGGTAAAGTATGTCATCTTGGATCAATGTTTTGCAAAGAAAGAAAAGAAAGCAGAGACTTCTCTTCATTCATCCTTCTCTGGGCTCCAACTTGAACTTGTAAACAGAAACTTTTTAATTTAGTCAGTGTGATCCAGTAAGCCTCCACTACATGATGAACAAGGCTTTCTTCTGAGGAGTACTACTTGTGAGGGGCTTTGAAAATTTATCAAGTTCAGGAGAGATTTGCAGGCATCTCAGCTCTCAGTACTCTGAGTTGCAAAAAGATGTCCAGGAAGATCTTAGGATTTATACTCAATTTCTGGCTGCCAAATAAATATGTCATGTAAGAGTTAGCTGTGTGACATAAAAAGATATACAGATTCAAGTTATAAAGCTGAACATTTTAGTTACTTGACTGTTGAAAGAATGGCAAAGGGGAGGGGACCCTAGAGTCTACAAGATATTTAATTTGGCTGAAACCGATTTAAAATTTGAGATTTGAAATCGTTCACATGGAGTACTCACAACTCCCCACTTCCTATTAGTCTTACAGCAGACTGGCTGCACTCCTTTATGTCACCTGCCCAATACCTGGAGGCATTTGCTCTGTAATCCCTGGATAGCCTTTAAATTTTTTCTCTGTCACCGTTTATGGGTCTTGCCAGTATTTGAAATAGTTTCTATGCCTAACGGTCTTCTTTACTATTTCAGATTGGTTTGATGTTCAGTGTGCATTAAGTCCTTAGGGGATTTTATGGGAAAGGTCAGCTGTAAGAGCCGATTATTGCTCATTATTATTAAGACTCCTTTGTTCCACACAATCCCTTCATACAGTTGGGGAACACTCCTCGAGGGATAAGTTTATCTCTGTGTACTTTTGCTATAAAGGCGATATTCATTTGCAGACTTTGCCTTTTTTAATTCCTGCCCAGTCAAAGAGAGCTTCTTTCTGGTTAATGCATTTAAATTATTACTTTAAAATCTATCCCCTGTGATTCGTAGCAGATTCATATTTACCTATTACCTCTGAATTTACCATACTCTCTCCCAAACAGACATCTCCAGGCTTATATTTTTACTAATTTTCTTCTCACTATTAGGTACTAATTGTTGGTCTAAAAGACAAAGCTTTATACAAATGAGTTTTCTTAATTATATGATGATGATCTATTGTTTTTAGTACAATTTTGCACTCATGCTTACATTCCTTGTGAGGAATTAGTACGTGTACATAACACATTTTAATTCCTTTCTTCATCCCCTTCTCTCCCCTCCCTATCCCCCTTCTCAATCTTTTCTTCCCTTTTCATTTGAGAAAGATCAAGCTCCCTACATTCTATTACCTTACTTTTATTTTGCTCTTTATTTATAATTTGGGTTTTGCATATAAGAGAAACCATATCATTTTAACCTCATGTGTCTGAATTATTTCACTTAATATTACAGATTCAAGATGCATCGATTTTCCTACATAAGTTTCAAGTTTATCTTTCTTTATGGCAGAGTAATATAACAATGACCTTTTTTTAAAAATATCACCCCCAAATTATTGTACACTAACGAAACAATCCCTTCTCCTTTACTGTGGAGCAAACATGATTTAATATGCATTGCATTGTTTTACTTTTAATACAATAGTTTTTGCTATTGACCCTGTAATGATATGATTATGACAAATCATTGACTTTGAAATTCTGAAAAAAGAATCAGCCAAAGGGAATCTGAAGAAGAAAGAAGCACACAGTCTCAGCATCGAGTTGTTTTCGATCTCCCAGCAGGTTGAAGGCCTCCTTCACATGGTGAGCTGCAAGCTTGAAGGCTAATGCATGAGATTCCATGCCTTAGGAATAGGGCTATGTTTACAGTGTAAAGGTAGCAGACATGGTACAAATAAGACTTAGAAAACTGCGGCATCTATTAGATTACAGATCCTCTGAGGACAGGAAGCCTGAGCCATGAATAAGGAGGACTGGCTCTTCATGAGGTAGAACCAGACTTCGAATTAGCTTTGTTTCTCATCTTGATTACAGTACAGAAAGCTATGAACAGTGATACATTAACAGGTAAACACTCACATTGAGAAAAGAGTAGGAACTACAAAACCATGAATTTCATTTGCCAATCAAAGAGTTGATAAGCTAGGCAGACCATTAGTTGAATTCCCAAACTTTTTCAAAGAGAGACAGACATGCAGACTGGCTTACTTGTGACAGACCACAGGAGGAAGAAGCATTTACCATATAAATAGATTGAAAGAAACCAGCTAGTATTTTGACAAATTGTTAGAGGGCATGGACTAATGTGTCTGATGAAAAAGATGAGGGCTGGAGACCTAGCTGACTTCTCATTTTTCTCTCTAGCAGTTCCCCTCCTCCCCGGGATGCTCAGGAGGAAGAATTCGATAGAATGGGAGCTCTAGGACAAAACTTTAGAGCAGAACAATCTTGCAGGTGATTAGCAGATTCTGAGCAGAGAATATGGTGAAACTTTATGTCTCTACATGGTCTCATTTGAAACAAAGCTTGAAGACACTAAGGAAGGGGTTGAAAACTGCATTATCTTTTTTTTTTTTTTCTTTTGGTATTGGGGATGGAACTCATGACCTTTCGCTTGCCAGGCAGGCACTTATGCCACTGAGCTAAATCCCCAGCCCCTGAAAACTGCACTATCTTTTTTTTTTTTTTTTTTTTTATGGTACCAGGGATTGAACTCACAACCTCACGCCTGCCAGGGCAGACGCTTAAGGCACTGAGCCAAACTCCCGGCCCTGGTTTTTGAGGCAGGGTCGCACTGTAGCTCAGGCCGGCCTTGCGCTCGCATTGTAGCCCAAGCGGGCCTCGAACTCACAACGCTCCGCCTACCTCAGCCTCCCGAGTGCTGGGATTAAAGGCGTGCGCCACCACGCCCGGCTGAAACTGCACTATCTTTAAGGACCAGAAAAGACCAATTGTAGCTGAGGTTACTGTACAAAAGAATATGTTTCTATACCTGGAGGAGAGACAGGAAACCATCATGTCACAGGATCCCTTTCTAGTACCAGACAGAGGTAGTTTACTAACCCTTAGAAAAGGGCAAGGAAGTGTTGGCCAAGGTTAACCACAGAAGAAAGAGTTTGATTGCTACAGGAGGGAGAGACACCAATATCAAGAAAACCCAAACCCAACACTCAGGGCCAAACCATGAAGCTGGACCACAATGACAGGAAGCCATTGCAAACCTTATTATGACACTGTTACTGAATGACAAGTAACAGTCGTCTGCCTAGGTGAGGGGCCACAGCATAGAAAGAAAAGAAGTCCACAGAAATGTAAGGGAACGTCAAACCATTGAGAATGGAGGACAGATGCTCAGAGCATCTGCTGTCACAACAGCCCTCACCTTAAGCACAGGAATGCTAGCCCAGCACTAGAGGAATCTAAAGTCTGTGATACACAGGCAAAATCAAACACAAGCCCAGTACTACTCCTACCTAGATTGACTCAATCGCCTACACCAGTAACCAGACAGGGAAGAATTGTTTCTGAGTATAAATAATATTTCCTAAGTTCCACCTGTTTTATTCTTGATGCTTTACCTCCAATTAAAAAATTTAAGAAATGCAAGGGGAGGCAGTAGTTAAGAGATAGTGAAAGCCGTAAATCGTATGAGGGTCAGAGATGACCCAGGTGCTAAAACTTTCACATCAGGTTTTTTAAAATAACTGATGAATGTGTTTGAAGCTAAAGTAGGAAAGTTGGATGTTATGCCAGATGAGGAATTTTAGCAGTGAGATGAGCACTACTACTAGCAAGAAACAAATGGTATTGCTCTCCATAGAATGAGCAATAACAGAGGAGCATTTCGGCAGGCTCATCGTAGTTTATGAAAAAGTCATTGGAACAAAAGGTAAATGGACATAAACTATCCTTTCTGAAACAAGAGGGGTGGTGATGAAACAATACTGAACAGAGCATCACATTGTTGGATAATGTTAAATGTTTTAACATTTATGTCACTGGTGCTGTGAAAGGAAATGAGAAAGAAAATAAATATATGAAATGTCAAAGGTAATAATTATTCCAAAAAATTATTAAATGCTATACTCAACCAAATACCCAAAGAGCTTAGAAAATTCCAAGGATAAATCACTAATTAAAAATAAAGTAAAAATAAAACAAAATACAGAAACATATCATGCATGACAGTCAAATTATAGTGAATCAGTGGTAGAAAATTCTGAAGGCAACCAAGGTAGAAGGCATAGCACGAAAAAAAGAATAAAGTTAATCACCTGAGCAGGTTACTTATCAGAAACTTTGTAAAGCAAAATCTAATGAAGTGATATTTTTAAGTTGCTGGAAAAATTATGTCAACCCAGAAAATATCCCCCAAGAAAAGTATCTTTCCAGACATTAAACCAAATTTGAGTAGGCTTCTCTGAAGACACAATGCTTGAATAATAAGGAATCAGTCCTGCACCATAAGAAGAGGAAATAGTAAATGAAAATCCTTGATGTAAGGATCTGCACAAAGGGTGGCATGTGACTACAGCAGAGGCCGGATTCTGGAAGCTTTGGGAACCATGTTCCATGTTCAAAGAGTATTTTAATTGAGATGGGGGGAACTGATTTTAAGCAAACATAACATACAATTAATATTTTTTAAAGATTAAGTCAGAAATCAGAATCATTCTTGAATCAGGCACCATATTAGTCTCAAACTTTGGGTAATATTGGGCTTATCTATGGAGTCTACTTAATAGGGAAACTGATTTCAGTTTAACACTTTCACTATTCCCTCTATTACTGATGTTACCATCTAAATGTTTATTATGTTCTAGGAGTTTGTAAAAGATTTCTCCATGTGTCGTATCTAAACTTCAGAGGCGATGAGGTTCTGAGCTTTACCAAGATTGTATTAGGTACCATAGCGCCACAATTTGAAGTCGTTTCTTAATGCTGCTGTAAAATAAGTTACGAGACACTTAGTGGTTTATAGCAACTCACTGCATTACCTTATAGCTTGGAAGGTCAGATGTTTAGAGTGTGAACAAGAGCTGCACTCCTTTTGGAGACTGTGTGGCAGAATTCATCTCTTTGCCTTTTCTGGATTCGGAGGCTGCGTGCACTCTGTGGTTTGTGGCTTCTTTCTGTGGCTTCAGGGCATCACAGTCATATTATTGACCTCTGCTTCCATTCTTACACTCTGGTTAGACTCTACCTTCACTGCCTTCTCCTTCTAAGGATGCTTGTAATCATGTTGGGCCCACCTAGATAATTTAAGGTCATCTGTCCAGCTCAAGACCCTAAATTTAATCACATGCAAAATACCTATTATATAAGTTAATGTATTTATAGGTTTTGAGCTTTAGAATGTAGGCACCGGGCCGGGAGTTTGGCTCAGTGCCTTAAGCACCTGCCCTGGTAGGCACGAGGTTGTGAGTTCAATCCCCGGTGCCGCAAAAAAAAAAAAAAAAAAAAAAAGAATGTAGGCACCATGGTTTGGGTGTGGTTTGTCTCTCAAGACTTCATATGTTGAAACTTAGATCCCCAGTGCAGTGATATTAAGAGATGATGGGGCCCTTAAGAGGTGGAGCTGAATAGGAAGTGATTAGGTAAATTGGGATATCCTACTTGAACTGATTAAGTAGTTCTCACGGAATGCCTGCTACTTCTTATGAAAAGGTTGCTATAATAGAATAGAGTTGGCCCTTCCTACTGTCTGGGTTTCTGTCTCATTTTGTAATCTGTCCTTCTCACAGGTGCTTCTGTCATGAGGCCATCCACCATGATCAGTCACTACCAGGGTCCCTCCCCAGAGACAGTGCAGAGCCACTTGGAATTTCAACTTCAAAAACTGTGAGCTGCGTAAACCTCTTTTCTTTATAACTTATCCAGCCTCCAGCCTTCAATATTTCATCATAGTAACAGAAAAAAGATTAGTGCATCTTTAGAGACAGCCATTATTCAACCTACACAAAGTTAAGACTTGGGTCCTCCAACTTTAAGGGACAAGATGAAAGAAAAATCATTAGAAAGTGAAGGATTCTCTGAGAATAGGAAATTTCCAGAGGAAATGTATAATCTTCCAGGGAAGATATTGAACTGGAAAGAATGATAGGCAAATGATGAGAAGTACAGCATGAACAGGGACATATGTATATATACCTGATCAGAATTACTTGAGGAAAAGAAGAAAGAATCGACATTGACCATGCCTAACCTATGTCAGGTCCAATAAATATGGCCTAGCTATACATCATCTGATTTAATGCTCATGGACAATATAAAAAATACAATGATATCTCAGCTTACGAACTTAATTCTTCCCACAATTCTGGTTGCAAACTGAATGGGACAAGAGCTGAATCAAATTCAACAGTTAGGTTCAGTATTGACTTACAGGGAACTTCGATTTCATTTTTTCACAAGAGACCTGAGCTCTGTCAATACAAGTTAATGAAGTGAGTAGTATCTATATCCATCTCAGATTCCAAAGCTTATCTTATATTATTTTTTAATTCAAAATATTATAGGGATAATTTTAAGAAAATATTTGCCAAACCAGAATACTAAGTAAAAGCGAAGAATGGATAAATATAATGAAGGCTATAATGAAGAATTTGGGATGATTAATGTAAAAATTTTTACAGAAGATCTGATAATGCTGTCACATGAAAGAGGGTATGCACTGATATTAAAACTATAAAGCAACAGTTATACAAACAATAAGGATTTGAGATGCCATTTATTGGTCAGAGAAAAAATAAAGAAGGCTCTAAATGAGATTATTTTCTGGTATAAGGGGAAGAATGTGGACCCAGGAGCCCCAGTGCCTCTATTATAACCCTAGCTGCATCGTTTACTAGTTCTATGTCAGTAACCAAGATACTCGACTTCCCTGTGCCCAGCTCCTTCACTGTAATTGAGGAAAAAATAGCACCATACCTCATCCATTTTTCATATGTGTTCAACAAACTAACAAAGTATTCAAAAATAATTTCTGTCAGTAGTAAGTACTCTGTAAGTATTAGTCCTAGCTTTGTACTTAGGAGGTTGAATTGAAGTGGCAAGAAAAATGTAGACATGTGACTTGTAAAAAGCCCATTACTAGAATTATTCAAACCAAAGTTAACTAGTCATACATGAAGAATGCTTAAAACAGAAGATTTTGGTTTAGGGTAGAAAGTCATGAGTCAGGACACTGCTGGGGTTTACATGTGGTCTCAGTGCTTTCTCAAAGTGTTTATACCCTGGAAACTTAATCTCCAATGTAGCAGTTTTGAGGGGATACCTTTAAGTGGCAGGGCCTATGCAAGGTAACTGGGTTAGTGGGGAGCTACTCTTGGAAGGGATTAATGTAGTTTTATTGGAGCTGAAGTTCCAAGAGTGAGTTTTGATAAAAGTTCAAACCTACTCCCAGACTACAGCTTCCTGTCTTACTTTGTGACTCAGTCTATCTATGCTCCTGCCATTGTGACACCACCAGCCACGAGAAAGAATATATGGGGCTACTCCACCTTGGAACTTCAGTCTCCAAAACTGTGAGCTAAATAAACTTGTTTCCTTTATATGCCACCCAGCCTCAGACATTCTGTTACAACAACAGAAAACACAGTAAGATGGTCATTTTTTCCCAACATATTTTCCATGAAATGCTAGTAAAATGAGATACTGAAAACTGTTCATGGGTGGAAATGGGAATAAAGGAATTTGTTAAGTGTGATAAATGCTAAAAATTATATCTTTAACATAGGAGCTTGGAATATGTAGATTATCTTATTAATAAAAGCTGAGAGAAATCCTAAAAAATAGAAGGTCATAAAATTTGTTTTGAAATCCTGTTGTTCATTTGAAAGAGAGGGGACAGTCAGACAGACAGACACAGAGAGAGACAGAGGCAAAGAAAGACAGAAAGAGACAGAGAGAAAGAAAGAAAAACAGAAAGAGGAGAGAAAGATGGGGATGCTTTGTAGTTTCTAGTAAAATCTTTGGAGTACTGCTTGTGAAGTGTGAAATTAAAAGACTAGACAATCTCTGAAGTACCTTTTGCCTCTAAACTATTATTATATAACATGTATTTAATGAAGTGAATTCTCAGGATATAATTGCATTTTTACTATAGATTTAGGAAACATTGCAATTCTTCAAATGCTTTCATCTGTTTTTAGTTTCCAGGAAGAATACTCCTACATAACAAATTTCTTTGACAAGTGCCCATTTTGAATCTGTGCAGACTTTCTAGGCTTTTACAACCATTGTCAACAATAATTACCTTTTAAGTCAGGATAGGCACACATGGTAAGTGAGCCTGTACATTAAATTCTGATCAGGTAATTCTGTATACGCCTCAGTAATCTAAGGGATATATGAGACACACGAAAATACTCTACGGTCTGTAAGTGTTAACCATTCATTTCTGCAAAAGTAGAATGCCACAATTATAAAAAATAATATCTTGATCATGTCAGTCTTGTTGACATACTGAACATAGTTTAATTCATAGTATAAATGCTGGCACACAGTGGCATGCTCCAGTTCTCTTAAATCTGCAAGGGATGAGTTATAAACTCTAATTTATAGTTCAGTAAACTCAGTTTCAGAGAACTCTGTTCCTCATTCTCTCACTATAGTCTAGCCATTTGATCTTCTTTTCCACTCTAAACATAACAAGTTTATACCTTTGCTTGCTGTAACCTGTTTGGAAGTCTTCACCCTGAATGTTTCCTTTAATTCCTATCTTCTTTTCACTCAATCTTAGTTTACAGTAGCCCCTCAGAGAACATTTCTCTGATTGTTCTCACCTCAAAGTTCCAACACTTTTGCTTAGTAACAGGCTATCCTTTGTACTCTTTTAGTTTTACAAGTTATATGGTCCCTAGTATCCTAGTGTCATGTTTCATTTACTAAGCTAAATCCTTGTCTAGCAATTCATTACTATATTCTCTGTTCTAGGAATAATGCTTTGTCCGTTGATTCTCAATAACTATTATAATCTTTTAATCAATAAGCAAATTGTAACTACCATTTTGGTTAAAGTAAACAAAAAACAGGAACTCTTTTCATGGAACACTTATTTTTATTCTAGAGCGCTTCAGATTAACAAATACAAGAACAATTATTTTCCCACATACTGCATATATTTGATTAAATATGGGCTTCTTACCTAATGCTTAGGAACAGCTTACTTGGAGATTATTAGAGATTTTGGCTGAGTTCCCAAAATCAATGGCAAAAAATGGCTCCGAGAGATTTTGTGAATGAAATCTGCAAGTGAATCAAAGAGCATGAGAATTTAGTAGTCAGCTTCCACTATGTAATTGGAATAATAAGTGGATCAATGTCACCCAAAGTTATGACTGAACTGATTCTCATATCTTGTCCAGCCTTATATGTAAAATAAGCCTAAAATTCTTTTTTCACAGATTGAGGATATATATATATATATATATATATATATATATATATAATTTTCAATGATGATAGTTTTGAATTGTGCTCCCAGTAAAGAAGAAAATAGCCACAGGGTCAGAACAAATGAACTTCTCAGCTTGTTTTGTGGATGCAGAAACGAGGTATTGGAAGAATTATTCACCATGCTGAGGGCCAAATGAGAGCACTCAAATTCAGTTTCCTTCCGTCTTCCTTCAAATTCCTCCTCCTATCACACTACCTCTCCCTGCATCTCTAGGATTCTTTATGTCATGTACAAGTTTTTTATGTTCTCTCTCCATCTTTCCTTCATTGTTTTGAAACAAAATGCTTTTATAACCACTTGAAAAATAACTAGTTTATTCTAGATTTACATTCACTTATTAAATTCACTTTATAATCCATACTCAACAGTATACAGTTCTAGTTCTTGATCTCTGAATCACTCATAATATTAAGTTATACCATGACTGATCTACGGAACTATTAATACTATTTTTGGCTTAAAATTCAACTAAATTGAATTGCTTTTATTTCTGAGTCTATTATTCAAAGACAATATAGATCCTTGTAATTTAAGCTGTTCCCTAGAAAACATTTAAATAACCTAGCTACGACCTTGGAAAATAATAGGCTTAAGTGCTGGTAGATGATTTTGACCAACAGGTGCACTTGAAATAAATATCTCTGTGAACTCCCCCCTACTGCACTCTTGCAATGGACTTCCTGAATCACAAGAGCATCATTTTGCCATTATCATGTTGCTAGAGTCATCAAAAATTAGTGTGCTTATCTTGCTATTTATACTCCATGATTATTTCATTTTGTTGTTAATAAATTGGATAGAATAAGACCATAATTAAATAGCTTTCATAAAGAAACTTCTAGTAATTTTGTGAACTAAAATTAGTCATATTTATAAAATTAAAGAGACTTTAAGGAATGAAATTGGTTTTTACTTTTTCTTCATACAACATCATTTGGTTAAGAGGAGATTTATTGTGGGTGTTATGATGCCTGAAGATGTCACAGTCAAGATTTATTTAGATTGACATAGCCAGATTGAAGATGTATAAAAGCTATCCGTAAGATCGACATCAATATATCACAATCCCTGAACCACTAAAAATAACTGCTATGTGAACAAGTGTTTAACTACTTTATTGGCATTACTCCATTACTGAAACATGAATTTAGAACTACAGTATGTTGTGCACTTAGTAATCAAAAATCTTAGTAATATGATAAGCTAATAATTATGAAAGTTCAACTAACGCATAAAAATTAGCCATTTCTTTTTTACTTCAACATCTATCAGTCTACTTGATAAAGAAGTCTCAGGTTTTGGGACCAGATCAACTTGGATTCAGCTTCCACCTTCACCATTCATATATATGTATGTGACCTAGGAAAGCTCAGAATATTTCAGCCTCAGTTAGCTCACAAATGACACATGAAAAATAATTCCTACTGTGTAAAACTGTTGTGAGGGTAAAATATTTTTAATATTGACAGTATCTAATAAGTTATTAGCATGGGCTAGTTCATAGTATTAATAAAGTTATAACAATTGATTAGCTCATTATATTACATTTAGCATGATGAATGGACAGATTATTTAAAATCTTTCTTTAGAGATTAGGTATTTCAAATTATGCAGTAATTTTGTGTCATTTTTGTGTACAATTTCAGCAGTGATTGGAGTATACTCATATGTCCTAAAAATACATATTTAAGATTAAATAATTCTCATTGACATGACTTACTATCAGCTACTCATTTCACTAAAACATTTTGTTTTTTCCACAGAAAAAAATTACAATAATAAATGATTGCAAGAATATTCATAGCAAATTTATTCACAAAATCTCAAACTAGTAGCAGTCTAAATGATGGGAGACTATGTTAATAAATTATAATATAGTTATACAATAGAATAGTACACCATATAAAAATAAATTCCTGATACACACAGCAGCATAGATAAATTTCAAAAAAACTATGACTAAAAGCAGCCATTTTCAAATGAGAATATATAATTTGTCTTGCAACATTTATAAACAATGAAAGCAGTCAGTGATGATAGAAGTCACAAGAATTTTACCTTTCTAGTGCAGGGATGGTAAATGCTAAGGAGGAACATGAAAGAAACTTCTTATATAGCAGAAGTGGTCTATATTTTCATGTAGGTAGTATATTTTCATATACATATACATGTGTAAAATTCATCTGAGTGTACTTCTAAGATATTTGCACTTAAGAATATATATAATACACTTCAAATTAAGTATCTATAAAGGTATAATGGCTGAGACTTGATAGCTGGATTATTCTTGCGTAGTGTTTTTAGGTCTTAAATTTATAAACTTAAGTCTTCACTTCTGGTCAAGGAAGAGTATCAAAAGCTGGATTTACCTTTCCAGCTGAGACAACTAAAACAAAATATGGGCATTGTTTCCTACAGGAAATCCCAAGAGATTGCAAGCAAAAGCACCAGCCCTGCAATTATCCAGATTAATGCCTGGAATGAGATTTTACAGCACAAGAAAGGATAACCCAGGCAGAGTTTGGTGAGCTTGCTGAGTTGAGAAGATGGAGATGAAAATCTGGGGAAACCAAGACAGGTAGAATTTTTAGGATCTAGTACCTAAAAAAAGAGCAATTCATAGAATAGAAATTCCAGAGATCTGGAGTTCTTCTTTGTGTTTTCAGTTGTGTAGCAATCAGTGCCTGTGTATAAAAAAAGGAGCTGAAACTAAAGTAACCATTACTTGAAAGTATTCAAAGGGACAGCAATTAAATTAAATGTAAGCAACTTGAAAACACCAATTAAAAATGAGAAATTCTCAGGCTGCTTTAAAAACAAAGAAAAACCCAACTGTGTGCTTCCCAGTAGAAACCCACATTAAAGAGAAGATACAACTAGGTGAAAAGTAAAAGAATGGGGGGAAAAAGATACACCATGGTAACACTAATCAAAAGGAAGCTGGAGAGGCTGGGGTTACAGCTCAGAGGCATAGTGCCTGCCTGGCAAGCATGAGGTTGTCAGTTCAATTTCTGTTACCAAAAAAAAAAAAAAAAAAAAAAAAGAAGGAAGCTGGAATGACTATGTGAATTTAAACCCGAGTAGATATAGGAGACAACAATAACACCAAGGATAAAGATCTTCACATAATGATAAAAGTTTAGTGAGATTAACAAAAAACCAAGAGATTTTCTGGCAGCAGGTCCTATGGATCATAGGAAATTCAAAGTTCTTCAGTCTGATAGAGAGAGAGAGAGAGAGAGACTATGGATCAAATGAATAGGGTCAGAAATGGTAGAAATGTGATTAAAATTAAGGTAGTATAGATTTTCCTTTACTAACTGTCTAAAGAGCTATAAGCGTAAAGCCAAATACACTGTATTATTGAAAGCATAATGTGTGTACATGAACATGAAAGCATTAAAGAGGAAAGAGTAATTAAAACATATTGTGTCCAAGTTCCTGTGATTTATCTGAAGTAATTATTGTGGATTCATTGTCCCTCTGAATTAATGTGTTAAAAATCTAACTTCCACAGTGATGGTACTAGGAAGTAGAGCTCTTGGGCAGTGACTATGTCCTGATGATGAGCGCTCATAAATGGAATTAACAAATCAGTCTCAGTAATTGATACAACTAGAAACATGAAAATAGTCTAGGTACAGAATATCTAAATAACACTATCAACCACTTTAATCTAATTGGCATTTATAGAGCTCTATAGTTAATGATTATAGAATGTACCTCCTTTTCACATGCACATGGAAAAAAAAAAACAAAATAGACTATAGCAGAACTGTAAAACAAGTTGCAATGGCTTTCAAGAGATGAAACCTTTAGAGATTATGTTCTCTGACCACCATTAATCAGTCAAAATATAAGCACCAAATATATAGGAATTAAATACACCATCTCTTTGAATCTATTGATCAAAGAAGAAACCATGCAGAAAATTAGAGGACATTTGTAAGTGAATGATGTGAAATAATCATCCTTATAGTAAATCATAAAGAGTATACAAAAAATTAAAGTCACCATACAACATTACTATTGTGAAATTTTTGTATTTATAACAAAATAACTTGAAATGAAAATACCATCAAAATATTAATTTATTGTGGATAAATTTAAGAAAACATATGCAATACTTGTATAATGAAAATACTTGTCATTGCTAAGAATATTAATACATCCTAAAAAGTGAAAAGACAGACCATAATCATAGAGTGTAATTGATCTATAGATTTAATTTAATTACAAATGAAATCTCAGGAAGCTTTTTTTATATAAAAAGCCTATTTTACATATATGTATGTGTGTATATATATATATACATATCCTAAAAGTGCCAAAATAACTTGCAAAAAAGAACAGAACTTAAACAAAGGCTTAACTCAGCAGCATAAGTGCCTGCCTGGCAAGCGCGAGGTAGTAAGTTCAATCTATGGTATCAAAAAATAAAAAAAACAGGAATAAAGCTTGGAAGATTCAAGCTATCCAATTTTAAAGTTTATACTGAAAGTATATTAACCCTCACTATGATACAATATTGTGTTCTGATGTAAGGAAAAATGTATTGATACATAGAATGAATAGCAAGTGCAAAAGTAAGTAGATCCATCCATACATAGGCAATTGATTTTTTTTTTTTTTGTAAATGTGCCAATCTAATGTAAAGAAGAAAGGATAGTCTTCCAAATAGTAGTGATGAAATAACTTTAGGTATTCAACCAAGAAACGACCCCTACCCTTTATCACACATCTATATAAAAATTAACCCCAAATAGTTGTATCATGATTTAAGTGTTAGAATTAAAACTAAAATTTCTAGAAGTAATTCAAAATTATCTGCGATCTAAGTTCTTTTCACCTCTCTCCTCTAACATTCTCTGTACATTGACTGACCTCAGGTTGCCTTGCAGCAGATGCAAACATCACAGGGACAATTTCCAAAGTCAGAAAAGAATAAGATGGTCTTCCTTGCATATTTCTTCTTTTGTTAGTGAAGAAAATCATACCCAGAAACTCTTGGCAAACTTTTTTCTAGTGTCCTTTTGAATAGAACTGGGTCACATGCACATATCTACATACAGAGGACTTAGAAAAGTACCTGGTATTTTTCAACCTCTCTTATGGGATGTAGACACTTTCAGCAAAAATAAGTAACAAAAGATGACTGTTCATACTGTGTGTGCCATAATTCCCCCACTATGCAGTCAAAACCAAATCTCCCTGAGTCTTTCCTTCACCTCTGCCAGGCCTCATTTGCCTGTATTGTGATGTGTGCATTTAGGAGAGACAAAAAGAAAGGAAAGAAGAAAATGATTACTCTCTTCTTAAGCCCCAAATGGAATATTAATCTACCCTTGCTGAAACCTTCCCTGTTTATAACAGGTCCTTCTCTTTTAATTCTGCTCAATTTGTTCGCTATTTTGGTAATGTTGGTTTGCCTTTTTGACTGCCACTTCTTGCACTACTATCCTTAATGCTCCTCCAAACTGAGAGGGTCATCACTGAAGGCGAGTGCCAGGTTCACATCATGGCCTTTCCACCAAAAAGCTGCATGATATTTCACAAGTTACTTAAACTCTGTCCTATTCTTCTCTCACATAAAACAATGATGCTATAAATACATCATAGAGATGTAAAGATTAAATTATGTATAAAGCCTTTTGAATAGCAAGTACTGAATAAGCAGTAAGTATTATCATTATTCAAGATTGATGGACAAGCTTATCTTAGGCAGTTTTGTGAGGTCAAAGGAAAAGCTACGTACAATTCAGTGTCAAAACTTTAGTACAATTTAATTTCTGGAGCCAGGTGGTTGGCTAGTTTACTAAGAAACAGCTTTGTTATTATGGTTCTTTTGAATCTTTAATGGAATTTTGCATATATCTTGCATTAAATGTCATTTCAAAAATACTAGTCTTTTTCCAGCTGCTGGTAATGAGTTTCTAAGATACCAGGGAGTAATGTCCTAACCAGCAGCAGACAATATTTTTAGCTGAGGAATGTATTTTATGACTTCTTTATTATGTTCTCTGAAAATTAACAAGGTGACTACATTAAAACATTTATTAGTCTGTTTATGCTTTGGCACTCCTACTAGACTTTTATTTAATTTCCAAGAGGGATAATGATTGGAAAAAAGGTTTCAAATAAACAGAAAATGTGAGTGGTGAAGGAAACTGATATATATCCTAATAGAATGCAGATGTCCTCAGCACCAGCAAAATGCTACCTCTGACATAGTTGTAAGTGTTATATGCCAGAGGTTTGTTGCATTACAAAATTTTGGAGCTGGCCTATGAGATTATTTTGAATAATGCCCCATTTTCCAAGCTGAGACAAAAAAAGGTTAACTAATTTACTCAACATCCTATCTCAAAACGAAACCATGGACTTTTTGATGCAATCCAATTTTATTTACCCTATGCCAGGTTTTTTTCCTTGCTGATTTCCTTTCCCTCAGTGACAGTTCCTAAACTTGACCATGAATTTACTTTTCCATGGCTCAAACAGACTTTCATTCACAAATGTTTCCATTAATCATTAAAATAGCTGATTGAGTCTTAAACCAAATATTACTCTGTTTAAATTCTTTTCCATTTACCTAACAAGTCTTCTTTCTCCTTCAAAGTCAGAACTCTAAATTCCTTCTCTATTTTGTAATAGACTGTCTCCAGAATTTATAAGTATATAACTAGGTCATCAATAAGTAATCAAAGAAGTATGTGGAATTTGTATCAATAGTGATCTATTTAAAGAGAACTCAAAATTTTATTTCTCACCATATATGTTCACCTCTCTGATTTCAAATAAGACCAGGGCCAGGATGGACCCCTTGCACAACTTAATCTGTTGATTTGATGAATACATTTTATATACAGACAGAGTGCTTTAGTTTGGAAAAGCTTTGCTAAAAGTTTTAATGAACTATGCCTCTTAACAGGATCAAACTACCAGAGACTGAAGATTTCACAAGATTATATAGAATATGCCTGCTCTGCAAACAAATCTGGTAAATCTAATTAAGAAACACGGAAAAAAAATTAACCAGTGTTTATTTTTTCAGTGTTTTCACCTAAGTTATTTATTCACACATGGAACACCCTGTGATTTAAGAAGTAAAATGAAGGCCCTGTACTATGTACTTCTTTTGACATTTGTGAGATCACTATGGCCTCAAATGGCCAGAACGCAGGTTCTCCTTCCAATCTGTCCCCCAGTCCCAGAAGCCTTCTGTTAAACAGAACAAAGGGCAGAGCCTGCTAATTTCTGCAGCAGATTCAATTCCCTCCCAGCCTGCAGAGTTATTCCAAGTCAACCCCATCCCTCTAAGAACACAGATTCGTCCTGGCCTTTGTTGGCAGGAAGCGCTACCTGTCTTAGCTCCTGGATGTTCAGCTTTCCTGAGGGCAACCAACTCCCTTCAGGGCCTTCCACAGTAGGCAGTGTCCTCCTCCCCCAACCTGTGAGCTCATGTGACTATAAACTGTGGTTGAGCTCATCTGTTCATTATTGTCTTGTGTTCTGCTACCCACATTCCTCTAGGGTGGAAATCATCCCAAAAGCGAGGCGAATAGAAGATAGACACACACAGAGAAACGTTTCTGCACTGTGTCAAGTTACAGATGTCTAGAGGAAGAGGAGCTGCTGTCAGGCCCGTCCTCCCCGTCACTGCACGCATAACATTTTCCAGTATCTTTGGCCTGCGCGTCCCCTTTAAAGCAAATAACCAAAATGACACAGTAAACCTTTTATACTTGTCATCCTTCTTCCTGTGGGTGGCCTGTGGGTGGCCAGCTGTTTTCCATTTCAGACAAGAGAATGAACCGAGAAAATGAATGAAAATGCTGAATGGAATTACGTAAAAGAAAGTGAAGAGTGTTAAAAGGAATACTAGATGTGCTACATTATCATCTGAAAAAGCACAGATTATTATTTTTAATTTAATGTTAGGAAAGGAATAGTAAATGATTCCACATGAATTTTTTTAATACTATGATTATAGCAGAATTACAAAGTAACTTTTGCAAAATGCTCACAAGAGATTTACAGGTCACCATGAAAGACTTAAAATAGATTTACAGCTGGGGATTTAGCTCAGTGTCATAAGCGCCTGCCTGGGAGGTGCGAGGTTGTAAATTCAATCCCAGGACAAAAAAAAAAAAAAAAAAAAAAAAGCCAGGTGTGATAGTGCATGCCTTTAATCCCAGCACTCGGGAGGCTGAGGCAGGACAATCATTATGAGTTCGAGACCAGCCTGGTCTGCAAAGGGAGTTCAAGGCCAGCCTGAACTGCATAGTGAGACCCTGTCTCAAAAAGTAGGGCTGGGCATTTAGCTCAGTGTCTTAAGTGCCTGCCTGGCAGGCACGAGGTTGTGAGTTTGACCCCCAGGACCAAAAAACATTTTAAAAAAGCAGATTTACATCCCTTGCCTCCTGAGAACTCATTGAAATGATAAAAAGAATAAACATGTATTAACCAACAAGGCCAAAAATATTGAGAAATAGAATCCAGAGAACAAAGGTGATCTTAATAAATTTAAGAGAATGATCAATCACATACTGTGATTCCAAACCTACCAAAAAAGGTAGGGATATTTATGTGTCTTAAATCATAATAATACTGAACTCTGTTCCTCTCCCAATCTAGAGGGCATAAGATTAACTGGCAACAAACCAAGACAATTAGATCCTTAAGATGACTATGCTTTTTGGCTTTTAAAATCAATCTTGCCTTAGATTTGACCAATACCTTCGATCTAAAAACTCAAATTTCTTTTCATCTCCATGAAGTCTCATCGTTGCTTGGAACATATTATCTTCCAGTGCATTTTGGCCTTTGCAGTTGCTTGCCTTCTTGAAATACCGCCCCTAAGTATGGGTACTTTTTCTTAGTGTGACTTCTCCCCTCCACATTTAAATGAAAACACTCAGGTGAAGGAAGTGATCTTCCAGGAGACATGGGATGGGGAAGACTTTGTCTCTGTTCCTGGGCAGTGGTACCAGGGCCATTTGTGCCCCAGAAGCCTCTTGTGCTTGCATATAACTGCTGGTTGGCTTGCTTTAGACTCTGACCTTCAATTCTGAGTGACCAAGTTGCTGAATGGTAAGGCTAATCATGTTTCTGTTAGAAATTCCCCAAGGATTTTTTTTTTTTTTGGATGGGGGCATTATGTTTATTCCCATAGGCAACCTAGCTCTCCAGTCAGTTACAGGAATTTTGCCAAATATATTGCAATAGACCGGGGATTTAGCTCCGTGGCGTTAAGTGCCTGTCTGGCAGGTGCAAGGTTGTAAGTTTGATTCCTGGTACAAAAAAAAAAAAAAAAAATTTTAATAAATTCCTTTGCATCATCAACTGTTTACAGAAAGAATTTTGACCAATGGATGTTTTCATCTATTCTATTTTTCCTTATGGAATGCTTACTAGTTTATACGGTCTTTTAAATCAGTTGTATCTTTTATCAATAGAGTCACAACTTTATTTCTTCACACTTCTGTGTTGTATTAAGGATTACATTTCATCAAATTTTACAGAAAACCAACGTGTTATCACATTCCTTTTTTTTGAGATAGTGTCTTGCTATGTAACCCAGATTGTCCCTGAACTAACGATTCTCCTGCCTCAGCCCCCTGAACACAGAGATTTCAGGAGTGTATCACCATATCTCACTCCCATTTCCTTTTCTGATTTCACTGTTACCACTTAAAATTCTAAGACTGTGTATGGGTCAGTAGGAAACTCATCGGCAAGCCACCCTCTCACCACTGAGGCATATTACAGAGAAGCTGAGTTTTCAGACATATATGGCAAGGAGGCCTAACAGCACTCATATACCTAAGTGACCCTTAGGCCAGACAGTACTAAGCAGCATTTACATGCAACGAAATATAAGACAGTCCTCTCAACTGGGTGGAATATTTAAAGATTTTTCAGCCTATCCCAGGGTCCCCAGACTGTCATCTTTTTTCTTTAAAACTTGAGATTTGAGATATATCCAGGGAGAACTACGGCTAAAATAATTCCCTTTCCCTCTGTTAAATTAGATTGGAGCAGAGCAGATTTTCTTATTTCGGGAAATTTTAGAGCGTACCATTTTCCTGTAGCATTAATGCATTTTTAATAATTTAGAAATTGTTTTATAGGCTATATAAAGTCTTTGAAACCACAAAGTCAATTATGATAGGTGTCATTTTACTTTATAGATAATAAATTATGTAATAGCTTTATTAAAACTTTGGGTAGGTTTTTATTGTCACTCAGGAAAAAAAGGTTGAAAATGATCACTTGTTGTTAAATATGACTCAAAGTATTTCATTCACTCAAAATTGAAGTTTTTAACTTACGAACTTTGAAAGAATAGTCAGGCCCGATGGCACACCTGTAATCTGAGCACTCGGGAGGCTGAGACAGAAGGATTGCTGTGAGCTCAAGGCCAGCCTGTGCTACCTAGTGAGTTCAAGGTCAGCCTGAACTGCATAGCAAAACCCTGTCTCAAAAACAAAATTTAAAGAATGTTCACCTTATCCATAGTAAATCTTAAAACTGATAAAAAAGATGGGCTTGTTTGATCAGTTTTGTTAAATTTTTGCTTTCTTTGCATTAATACGTTTTATATCTACTTTCTGGTAGATAAGAGAATCAAGTATGAAATATAGTTATTTAGATGATTCAGATCAAAATTGTTTCTCTCCATCTACTGATTAGGTAATTACAAAATAAATACTAAGTAACTATATAATAAAGTTAGAGAAATTCATCTGTGCAGATTTTTGTCTTTTATATTAAAGATCAAGCTTTCAAATTCTACTTGGGTCAAAGAAGAATCTCAAGAAAAATTCTAAGGTTTTAACTAAATGTAAATTAAAATACAATTTATTATAATATGGATAATAAATTGTGAGATGCAGTGAAAGCAGGGCTTGGAGGAAAACAGCATTAAATGCATGTATTAGAAAAGAAGAAAGATCTGAAATTAACCATGTAACCTTTTACCTTAGGAAACTAGATGCAAGAGAGCAATTTTAGCCTAATAAGCAGAAAAATAAATCAATAATAATTAGAACAGAGGTCTATAAAGTTGAAAAAAGGAAAAACAGAGACATAAAAGAAAACAAAGCTTGTTTGTTGAAAAGACCAACACACTTGATAAAGCCTGCAGCCAGCTAACCAAGTATAAAAGAGAGAAGAACAGACGAAGTAATAGTCATTGTTACCGATTCCACAGTTATGGAGAAGGTAATGGAATACTGTGAAAATCCATAGTCCTAAATATTGTAGTTAAGATGAAAACAACCAATTCCTTGAAAAGTACAAGTGACCAAAACAAAATAGATAATTTGAATAGACTTACACATTAAAGAAATTAAGTTAATTAAAAAATACATTCCAAGAAAAAAGCCCTAGCTTCAGGTGGCTTTACTAGTAAATTATATTAAATGTTTAGGAAAGATGATATCAATTCTTTACAATCTGTCCTATAAAATAGTCACTTCTTACCTCTTGCTGTAAAATCAACATCATCCTAATACCAATGTCGTATTAAGGTATTACAACAAAAGAAAACTACAGATCAATGTCCTTCATAGACATAGATACACAGATTCTCAAAAAAAATAATAACTACTAGGAAATTGAATCCAACAATGTGTAAGAAGAATTATACTCATATCCAAGTAGGATTCGTTCTAGACATACAAGCCTGGTTTGAATATGTACATTAATTAATACAATGTATCAGATCAATAAACTAAAGAAGAAAATTCAGATGAGCACATGGAGACAAAGCATTTGATAAAATTGAACATTCATTCTTCTTAAAGACTCTCATCAAGTCAGTCTTAGAGAACTTCAACTTAATAAAGAATATCTGCAAAAGCCTGTAGCTGCTGTCAGATTTAATAATGAGAATTAGATGATTTCTGCAAACAGGGGCAGGATGTCTCCTCTCAAAACTTCGATTCAGCAGCATGCTGGAACTTCTAGGTAGTGAAACACGGCAGATTTTTCATGAACATTAAACCAAAATAAATCATAAATTTACAAATAAAATGCAGTGTGCTAAAACTTCTACAAGATAACAGAAGAAAATCAAGCTCTGAGTTTGCTAATAAAGTATTTAAATAAAACTCCAAATTCATATCTATGGAAAAATTGATAAATCAGAATATATTAAATTAAAACCATTTGGGAAGGAAGGAAAAAGCAAAAAGAAGGAAAAATGGGAACAAAGTTTTCATAAATAAGAAGGAAAAGAAGGGTTGAAGGGAGAGGGGAATGGAAAAAAATCAACATACATCCTGCCGAGATACAAATTCCCTATGATGAATGTGGTCATTATGTATACATAAAGTGTGCCAATAAAACTAATAAATTAAAAAAATAAATAAAATCTTTTGCTCAATAAAAGACACTGTTAAGAAAATAAAAGGAAAATTCACAGACCTGGAGAAACTATTTACAAAATATATATCTAATAAAAGAATTGAATGCAAGATATACAAAATACTCTCAAAACTCATAGAAAAGAAACCACTCAATTAAAAATTGGACAAAAGACCTGAATAGGAACCTTGTAAAGAGAATATGTAGTGCAAAGAACCATGTAAAAGAAGTATGCTATTTCAGATTATTTCATATTGAAACAATAATAAAGTACATACCACCTATTAGTATGACTAAAATCCGAGTCCTGGTGATAACAAATGCCACTGAGGATGTGAAACAGTAGAAATTCTTACCCTTTGCCAGTGGGAATGAAGAATTCTATAGTCATTTTGGAAGACACCTTAGTAGTCTAACACATAGCATTCTAGGAGGCAGCTCAGTAATAGCTAAACATAGGCTCACCATGTATTAAAAGTTTCATCATCAACATCTGGTGCTACTAGGAGGTGATGGAATCTTGAAGAATAAGGACTCAGTGAAAGGAAAGTAGGTCACTAAAGGAGTTCCACTGAGGAGGACCCAAACTACTTCCAGTCCCTGTTTTTGCTCCCTGATCACCTGAGATAAACAGACCTCCCCTGCCACGCACTCTTACCGTGATGTACTGTGCCACCACAGGCCCTAAAAGAGCACAACCAAAAACTGAAACCATGGCCCTTAAAAAAGCCATTCCTCTTTTTAAGTTGATTTGGCCCAAGATTTGTCACAATGATGGAAAGCTGTTTAATAGTACACTAGTTGAGAAAGTTATCCTCCCCTCCCCCCAGGGGTACAGGTGAAGAGTCTGATCCCATTCAGATTGAATCATTAAGTAATTGAGTGTCTGATGATGGGAGCCCAATGTCTCACTATTGGAGTGAGAGGTCACAGGGCAAGAAAAGGCTAGAATGGCCCATATGGCAATGGGTTATAACAATTGGAGACATAAATATGATCTTGTATTTAGCTTAATGTAGATATGGATGGCAGCATGTAGACACAATGTATAGATATGTGTACATACATAGATTGGTATATATTCCTTTATCTCCTTGCTCTGTCAGTTGAAAAGGCCTACAGGCAAATACACCTCAGTGCTCATATCATAGATTCTCATATCATTCTTCACTTAAATGAATCACGGTTCCTGGGAGAAAAGACTGACGTGAAAACTGGGGCAAGAAACACACAAGACGTGGCTAGACATCCTGTAGGAGCAGAAAGCAAGGAAGTGTTAAGACAAACAAGCAAGAAACACAATGATGTGGTACATCAAAGGGGCACAGGAATCAATGGAAGGAGTTCCCAAGGGTCGAAGCTGAAAAGCCATGAAGAACATCGGTTAAAGCCAAAGTCATAAAATAAATGTCCATGAGTCTATATTGAAGTAAACAAGCAGATGGGCAATAGGAAAAATCTCCCACACAGATGAATTCCAAATAATTAACATGGATACTGTGCTCTCAAGCAGATAGAACATAACTTCCCAGTTGTAAAAGTGAGCTGTGCACAGTGATTCCCTTCTGTCCAGTCTGGAAAGAGGACAAAAAAAGAAGAAATTACGGTAGAGAATGCTAACAACCCTATCTTAGCCAGGTGATCAAGAGATAAGTCATGTTGGTGTCGTGCATTCTTTGTGATGCAATGTGATGACAAAAATCCATGGCTCCAGTCTTCTTAGGAGAAAAACAGCAGCAATCTTCAGCTAGAGGACATTCCGTGAAATACCTGAGTACCGCTTTTCAAAACAGTTGAGGTCATCAAAATCAATGAAAAGATGAGAAACTGTGATCTTCAATAGGAACCTAAGGAAAAAAAGAAATGAACAAAAAACCTAAATGTAATGTGGTATCCTGGAGGATCCTGGGGTAGAAAAAGAGCACTAGGGGGAAACTGAATCAAGTGTAGACTATAATTAATAACGTCATAATATTGGTTCACTAGTTGTAATGAATACACTATAATTATGTAAATGTTAACAATAAAGGAAATTAAGTGAAGGGATATATAGGAACTCATCATATTTTCTGTAAATCTAAAAATTCTTCTTAAAAATACAGTATATTCAAAGTTTAAAAATGACAAATCCATTTGTACATTGCCAAATCCATATAGAACAATTCAAAAGAATACACCAAAACTTAGAAAAACATATATCAGCAAAAAGAAATCCAAAATACAACTTTTCTTTTTCTGCTGAAAGATCATCCCCTTATTTCTTCTTGCAACCAGAAAGATTGTCAAGTCCTCATAAAGCATTTTGTTCTATAATTTTTTAAAAGTCATCCATAATAACATAAATGGTTATTGACTGACTTCTAGGTCTATAAGTGGCTCATCACTGTTCTTAGAAATAGGTTACTATTTATATTTTCAATAAATGTCATTAACTTTGGAAGTCAATCTTCAAAACACTAAGAGTGACAGTGTCCTTTATAGCAACTTTCCCCCTGAACCTTTTGGATTGATTTTCCAATAACTGTGTTTCTGTGATGAGTAGATGCCAATGCTGCCCATAAGTGGAATTGTTTAATGTAGGTACTGATTAAAAGGCAACAAGAACAGGAAGGGGAAAATGTATCAAGTATCTGTATGTCAGTTGCAGTTCAACAGCAGCTAACTGCAAGTACTGTGGTGCCATAGCTAAAGGAATTTACTTACTACCAGGAATAAGGTGCTCCTAAAATTGCCAGATGGCCCTGAGGAACCTGCCTAGGGCTCAGCCTTTGGTAATGATGTCCAGTTCATCACTACAAAACTGGCTTCCCCAGGAAACTGCTAGCTGAGCTGCATCTGGAAATAGAAAATTGAGGGCAGCCCTTAGCTCAGCCCTAGGGATCAGGAAGCTGCTACTGAAACTGCAGGCTCCTGGGTCAGACCCTGTCCCAGGAGAACAGGTGACCCTGCCAGGTTCTCTTTCCCCTCCTAGCCCTGCCCTTCGTTCAAGTTTATCTCTATTCCTTATCAAGGAATCAGTACACCTGATTGACTAAAATTATATCTATGGCTTCTGTTCCAAAGGAAATCTGGGAAGTATACCTGTAAGCTTTCTCATCTCTGCCACACCCAAAGCACGTAAAGGTGGACAGAAGAAGTACTGAGTCAGCTGATCTAGCCTACACACCACATGTGAGATTAGATGATTGTAAGGCAAGTGGTGCATTTCAGTGGCCATCACCAACAAACTTCTTCACTGGTGACATATTTTTCCTCCAGAGTTTAACAAAGATCTATTATATGTGGCTAACATACTACACAGATGAACCAAAAGTACAGTGCCTCTCAAATTTTTACAAGTTTGTGGATTATTTGTTCTTCTAAAATATCTTCGTACTGTGGGGTCTACATTCAAATTCCTTTTAAAAACTATCCTAAAATCTTATATAATCTGTCTTTGGATTCCTTGGAAAATGTTCACATTCTCACATATGAACACACAAAGCTACTCCATACAGATTGTATCACTCTGAAAAAAAAAAACCCTTTGAAACGTACATACTCACTCATTCTATCAAAATGTCTTGAGAAGCTTTGCTGAGATCGTAACTTAATATGTATCCTTCTAAACTAAAACATGTTCCCCCTTGGAATGAGATATTAGCCTATCACTGTCTATCTACACCATTATCAAATATTCCATTGCCTTACCTTGTATTTTGACTCTTACTCTTCAAAACATAGACTGCTGCCAGGTGTGGTGGTGCACGCCTTTAATCCCAGCACTCAAGAGGCTGAGGCAGGAGGATCGTTGTGAGTTTGAGACCAGCCTAGGCTACAAGGAGGATCATTGTGAGTTCAAGGCCAGCCTGAACTGCTTGGTGAGACCCTGTCTCAGAAAATAGGGCCAAGGATTTAGCTCAGTGGTGTAAGTGCCTGCCTGGCAGGCATGAGGTTGTGAGTTCAATCCCTGGTACCAAAAAAAAAAAAAAAAAAGACAAAAAGGCATAGACTGCTTAGTCATAAACATAGCTTGATTTTCTAGGCACGAGAATAAATTATAAATCTTTTTGTTCCAATAAGTGATAGGCTGAAGTTCATTCTAGGAAAATATAAAGGAGCTATCAAAATTAGGTTTCACTGCACTCCATACCGAATGGTATGTTGCTTCAGTGGGTTGGGGAAAGAAAATTCTACAAACATATGCAAACTACTAGTAATAGAGGAAACTCCAATAGAACTGGTTGCGGAGATGGAGTAGGGAAAATGATCGTTGTACTTGGAGGAACTATTGTGGAAGGAGGCATGAATAATCTCTCAAACAGCAGCCCTACAATACAAAGTCCTTGGAGAACTCAGTTTGCCACGTGCCACTCTTCCCCTGTGACAGTGGTGCATGAAGACAGATGAGTACAGAGACTGCTAGAGGTTGCTATTTTTTAAACCATTTCAAGGTGCCTCTCGATTACGGGTGGCATCAATGGAAAAGCACACGTTTGAAATAAAATCACTCCTTTATTGACTTTTTTACTCATCCCTTAACTTCTCTCCAATAACACATTTTACAATAAAAACTGTTGCACAAAAAGGTTCTTTAAACTGACTGAAAATAACTGTTAAGAAGACAGCTGAGTACAATAGAAAAAACTAAAATAATTTCTTCCCAGTCCATAAGATTCCCTAGACATTTTTTTAAATGAAATATTCATTATTCAGAAGGAGTACCAAGAAACAGTAGTTTAAGAAATCCCTAAATTTAACCTGCTTATAGTTGAATTGCTACTGTGTCAAGAAACGAATGTTCCACATTGAATTTATAGACACACATCAATTTATTGATAAAACATCTATTCTCCTGTAAAATATGTTTCATTTTATCTTCCTCATTGTTCACCATTTTTAAGAGAAGCTTATCATGCATACATCTTGAAAAAACAAAAAGAAGTTTGCACCATAGATTTTCACTAAAATTTGAAATTAACACTTTTTATAAACTCAAATCAACAAAAAACATACATTCTTTTCCTTGAAGTTTCTCTCTAAATCAGAAGTATGCTATAAAATACTTTTCACTGCATATGACTTTTGAAAGAACTACTTTATTTTGAATTTCAATGATTTTAAAATATTTAAAAGCAATACAAGCCAGGTGTGGTGGCACACACCTGTAATTCCAGAACTTGGGAGGCTGAGACAGGAGGATCATTGCAAGTCTGAGACCAGCTTGGGCTACAAAGTGAGCCCAAGGACAGCCTGAAATGCATAGCAAGACCCTGTCTCAAAAAAGACAAAAAAAATAAAAGCAATATATTTTCTTGAGCTTTGCCTCAAAGTAAAGGTAGAATTATAACTAACATGCATGTTTTATTTTTGTTTATTTTTTTTGTTTTGTTTTGTTTTTTTGCAGCACCGAGGATCAAACTCACAGGCTCACACCTGCCAGACAGGCACTTACGCTGTTGAGCCAAACTCCCAGCCATGGTTTGTTTGAGGCAGGGTCGCACTATGTAGCTCATGCAGGCCTTGCGCTCGCGCTGTAGCCCAAGCCGGCCTCGAACTCACAAGGCTCCGCCTACCTCAGCCTCCAAGTGCTGGGACTAAAGGCGTGCGCCACCACGCCTGGCTATGTTTTATTTCTATACTGGGCATCAAAATAGTACAATAATCACAGAGTAGCGATATATTCCCTCGTATTTTTGTTTCAGATATTTCTATGAGTTATTGTGCCAGTTATTGTGACTGATCTTATATTCGCTCATATTATCAATTAAATAGTAGTAATCTTTAAATAGATAAACAGCAGAAATTTACCAAATAACAAAAATTTCTTAGCTACACACAGAGCAAACATACTGTATCTATGAAATGGCTATTGTAGATTTGGCAAGATAATCAAAGAAGTTGTATGCACTCTTTAATCTCAACAACTCTCTGGAATAGCTATCAATAACCACTTTTATGCAGAAGAAAAAGAAAACAAGAGAATTTAAATATTGGATGAGAAGTTACATTGCTGACATATGATAAATTGTTATTCTAGCCTAGTTCTGTTATTCTCCAAAACATGTTCCTTTTACCACTGGACATATTTGCTGCTATGACATTGACTGCTATAAGACAAGCAAAAGAGTGAGCATTCTTTCTACGTATGTAGCAAGCCTAGCATATAGGTGCCTAGCATACAGAGCTGCTAAGCAGATATTTCTAAACAGCTCTCCATCTGGGTCATGCTATTGTCTTATATATTCTTTGGTTTGGATAGACAATGACGAATGAAAATGCATTTTTCATTCAAGAAAATAATCCACCTTAGTGAAATGAGAATTTCCTCAAAAACAGGATGTTTCTTTTTCGAAGCCACCAGTTTTTCCAGAATTTTCCAAGCTATAATTTAAAAATATTAAACTATGTCACTAAAGTACAATACAAAAAGGTACCTGTAAACATCCAATCTTCCAAAGTTCCCCAATTAATTCCACACCCATGGTTTCGGTGTGACCACCACTTTGATGAAATGCTTTCATAACTACTAAACAAGCACCAGGGGAAATTCTGCTTACGCTAGTTAGAAAGGACAAAATTTCATGGGGAAATGAATCTTGAAGGATTGTCTAAATTTCATTCTCATCTGTTCTCAGTAGCCTTTGTAAAGTAAACCAAAGGAAAGAGAGTGAGGCTCAAAGGACCTATGGGTTAATGGAGAATAGAGCTATTTCTCTCTTTCTCCAGGGAAGAATTTGATGCCAAAAATAAATGATTTGGACTTATTTTTGGTTTCACTTTAGCCTGGCTGATCTCTTTCAACACTGCAGAGGAAAGGGCAACTAGCTGTCCTCAAAACTGTTCTTAGTATTCTCAAAGGCTTACTCTGCAGAGATATTTTTAACCAGTTATTATGGTAAATGAAATTATCACCAGCTAAGTGTACCACCAGCACCCCTAAAGTATTCTATCTGTCCCAGTGTAATCACATTATGTCACATCACATGACACATATTGTTACAACCTGGACCAGACAGGTTTCTGCAAACCATTAGTAACATTGTCAAGAATAGGAGATGATTTTGAATGTTTATTGATGTCACTCATAGTCCCCAACAAGAGCATTACAAAAGTACTCCATAGGATTGATCTGATATCTCCCACTAAGAATATCCTAAATTGAATAAATGACCAGTGAAAGAACAGTGAATGAAGTGGAATGTGAGAAGCTCTACCAGCACTTCACATTTAATTGGAGCAAGTACAACAATGACTTCTGGTATAGATCGTAGACTGAAATATATTTCAGATTTGACATGGCTTTTCCTTAGAACAAGGCTACTGATTTTCTTGACTGGACTGATTTATCTCTCTTTTGTTTGAAGGACAAAGACACGTTCTTCAAACACTTAGAAAGTTTGAGAGCAGTAACAGAAAAAAGGGATCACACACAGTATCAGAGGTGACCACCCTTCCTTCTCCCCATCCCCAATCCTCCATCTCACTTGGGTGAAAGTGAAATAGTGGAATATACTCAACAAAATCAGGGGTAAGGAAGCTGTTATTATGGAAAAAGCAGAACACTTGATTTCTTGGTTGGTTTTAAGATACAGATATAAGAAGAATGTGCACTTTGAGAGAAGGAAATAACCCTTATTCCAAAGATTTTTAATAAATATTATCTAAGTCAGTTTAAATCAATACAATATATGGGTTTTAAATGTATTTTGCAGCAAAGATAAACAAGCAGTTCTTATCAGACTTTTCCTTTAATTTTAGTAAGGCAAATAGTTAAAGACTTTTCCTTTAATTGTAGTAAGGCAAACAGTTAAAGAGTTCAAGAATTCTTTAATTTTAAATGTCAGGCTCTTCCAGGGGGTACTAATGACTAGGTAGCCACAGTGAATTTATACAGTCAAATGTCTTATAGAAATTTTTGCAAAAATATTGCAATATAAAGTCATAATGGCAATAGAAGCCAAAGTTATCCATAAAAATTTTGCTAAACTTCTTGGGTAAAGTTAAGCTGATTTAAAAATGGTCAACATCCAAAGATGACTATGTGATAGCAATATGTTGTGTAAGTATAAAATATACATCAGATTTCAAAGACTTTGAACTAAAACAAGAATGTAAAATATCATACAAATTATTATGCTGGTTTCATGTTTAAGTGCTAATCTTTTATGTTGTATTAAATACAACATAGTACTAAAATTAATTTCATTTTTCATTTACATTTTTTTAAATGTGACTCCTGGAAAATGTTTAATTACATTTCTGAGAATGAGTGTTGGTCTTGATTTTTGAACCAATGGAGTAGCTGGAAAGAAATCACAGAAGAGAAAGCTTTCTGTCACTTCCAAGGAATCCCAATAACAAAGAAATGAGACCAGCCCCAATGACTCCACAGTTCATATATATTTTCTGAGGAAGTGAGAATTTATTTCTTCTCCCATGCCTCCATTAGCTATCAATAACTTCCTTCCCATATCCATTAATGAAACCACACAGATTATCTAGATTTGGAACTTGGCCACGAGGAAAGAGCTCAGGCTATGATGCAATACAATTTAGGATCTCCTTGGTGATAGGAAAAGGCAGAGACAGACAAGCACTGAGAACACTCAGGGTGTATAGGGAATTGAAGTTTTCTTCTAACCCGTTCTTCAGGAAGGAAATCACCAATTCACATTCAAAAGAATATTCAGAACTACCTGACATTATAGGCATAATAAATAAAAGAATGCATAAAATAAAAATCTCAGTAGAAAGCATTGTAGATTAACCTTTGTTGCAGTGTATATTCTGAGAAAGTCTAAACTTGTAGTGATATATCCTTAATGCAAAGCAAAGTAAATGAATAGGTCCTGTCATATGGTGTCTTGGTCACTTTCTCATCACTGGGACAGAATACCCAACATCTGCAACTTCAAAGAGGAGAGCTGTATTTTGGCTGCCAGCTTCAGTAGATTTATCCATGGTCCGCTAGCTTCAAGGCAGAAATGGTATGGGCAACACCATGGCAGGTAGCCGGGATGCAGAGTGACAGGGCAGGAGCCCGGGGGAGACTGACCCTCCCAGGTCCCCTGCCCAGTGTCCCGCCTCTTCCACCCAGGCTGCACCTCCTGACAGCAGTTCAGCTATGGCTTAATCCACTGACACATATAGTGCCTCCATGATCCAATCCCACTGCACACATATGAGGCTTTGAGGGGGTATGCTAGACCTAAACCAGAAAAAATGGTTTGTTAGTCTTCGCTGTATCTTTTCCAATTCAAGAAGTCAATAGAATGCGTAAGTGTAGGACGCTAATCTATTTACACTTTGGAGGAGAAGCATGCCTGTTAAGAAGAAATTGTGACATCTTGTTTCACTGATAAGATATAAACAAATATTAAGAAAGAAAACTAGCTAAGACAAAAATTCATGGGGAGATACAAGAAAACAGTTCAGAAAAAGTAAAACAAAATTAAAAATTTATATTTGAAGCAAAGAAGTGCAGAACTAAAGGGGACAGGAGTATTATGTAGAATACCAGCTCTCAATTGCTAGTCAACAAGTGGACCGCATTAATGTCACAAGGACTGCTTTTCAAATGTACAGAAATGACACCACCCCTGCAGAGTCTAAGTCAGTTAAAGCAATAAGGCCTAAAAAGGTGTGTTATAAAAGTTCTTCATGTGAGTCTAATACATGCTCAAGTGAGGTGAACCAGAGGAGCTAAACCCCAATAGAGAAGGAAAGATGTAGTTGGTAAGGAAAATGACAAATATAGATAGCAGAGTGTGGAGATACAAATTAGCAGTAATAAGTTTCAGTGGGAGAGAAAGAATACGGGAGTAAAACTATTTGCAGAATATTAAAAGTAAGAAAAGATAGGTGTATATCTGCCGACTAGAATATATTTATGGAAGTCTGTGGAAAATAAGTGTAAAGAGACAATTTCTTGGGCATATGTTGATGAAATTCTACTTGTTAAGGACAGAGAGAAAAAAATCATACAAATATTCACATAGAAAGAAGTAACTGGATCAACCAAGAAACAAAGAAAATCAAACTTTTAAAGCTTATCTGAAACTGTTTATGGCAGGCAAAGTAGTTCAGAAAATTTTATTAAAATGCTCTTTAATGCAAAAATTATTTAATTAGTTGACATTTGCCATATGTGCAAAGGAAAAGAAATATTTTGGGCACATCAAACATAAAAATTGAATCAAAAATAATGGTTTTCTATGACAAATGGAAAATTCAGTGTTGTAGGAAAATACATTGAAGTTAAGAAAAACTAAAAACTTACCAAGTCAGAAAAATAATGAAATAAATTAATATGAAGTTAAGGTCTATAAAAATCTATAAGTATTAAAACCGTAGCTGGGCATGATGATGCAAGCCTATAGTCTCAGAGTTCAGGAGGCTGAGGCAGGAGGGTGGCCATAAAATCAAGATCAGCCTGGACTACATAGTAAGTTCAAGGCCAGCCTGAACTGCATTATGCTTCAGTTTTAGACCCTATCTCAAGAAAAAAAAAAAAAGAATTAAAACTGTAGTGCAATACTGTAACAAGAGAAAAAAAGTGTGTCTTAGTAACACAACAACAGAGGAAAACTGAAGAATAAAAACATACACATGGGATTCAATGTTCAAAGGATCCTTCATGAAAAGAAAATCATTTTTAGATTCATCTATGTGCAGAAAAATATTATCAGAAATAAATTCAACAAACAAAACAATAGATTTCTTTGGATGGTAAGAAACTTTAATTTATATTTGTTTAAAACTTGCTAATGAAAAAAATTTTTTTAAAAAGTTTATCTCAGATATAATCTAATTAAAAATATCAAAAAATTAGCCTTAAAAAGTATTTTCTTGATTATCCCAATTAAAGATCTTGTGAAATATTATTTGGTTTATGTGGTGAACTGACAAGCAGTGGTCAGCTTAGGTACCCAGCTAAACTGAGTCAGCATGGTGCTGGGTGGGCAGGCCCACCTGAGGACTGTTGCCAGCAGTATAAAAAAGAACTGGAGAGGAAGATGGTGTGCTGTTTGTTCTCCTTGAGAAGCTCATCACACTGGCTTTCCTGATATGAAGTCAGCTGTTCTAATCCTCACAGGAGCTCGGGACCTCACTGTCACCGAGGATGGCTGCAGCTCTTTTCGGGGGAGCTCTGGTCCTCACTGTGAGTGTGGCTTCCTGGCTCCAGTGCCGAAACCTCAGCCTGATGGCACAGATCTTTCATCTTGCTGGCACAGACTTTCTAGCTTCCACCACTGACCCTCAGGCCTTCTCAGTGCAGATCCTTGATACAGACTTTCATGAGACATTGTTGTAGGCCCTAGGCCTAAAGTTGGACTCGTGGAGGACATTGCCATGGGCTCTAGGTCTTCAGCTGAACTCATACAGGACAATACCATGGAATTCAGGCCCTCAGCTGGATTCTTTGGGTCTTTAGTGTGTGGGCAAATCTCCTGTACTCTTTTGTGTTTGACTCTTTGGGTGACTATTATAAAATAATCCTATAAATTATGTGTCCTGTATTAAACTGTTTTCCTTCCAAACCCTAACTACAACAGTTTATAATACGAAAGTCACTGTGTGTTCTCTATACTGAGACAGAATATCAATAAGGCAACAGTGCCCTTGAATACCATATGGACCAAGTGAATTTAACAGACATATTAAGAGCATTCCCCCAGCAGCAGCAGAATACACATTCTTCTCAATGCATACAGAATACTCTTCAGAGCAGATTATATGAAGTCACAAAGTAACACTTAAATTTAAAAACTCTGAAATCATACCAAACGTCTTTTCCAAACCATAAAAAGTATCAAACTATAAATCAATATCAGAGGAAATACTAGAAAATTAACAAATATATAGGTATCCAACAGTGCACTCTGGGACAACTAATGAGCCAAAGACTAAGTTTAAAAAGCTCATGAGAGACTGCTGTGAGTTATCTCAATGAGATGGTAAACTAGGACCTCCCTATGCTCACTTTGTAGAAATACCAAGTGGAACAACCATCACACAGGAAAATGGCTTTACAAGAACTGTGGAATTTAGATGAGAGCTTATAGCACCTAGCCAAATAACAGAAATAAGAAAAGAAGCATTGGAGCAGGGAAGGAAGTTTCACTTTACCCACATCATCCCTCCACCAGTGGAGCAGAGTATGGAGAGACACACCCTTTGTTTGGTGGAAAGACAGTGAGTAAGCACCTGACTGTGCCACAGACACCAGCCCTAGGCTCAGCCCCAGAGAACCTAGCCCCACGCCAACACCCATGGATCCCAGCTTCAGGCCTGGACCACAGTCAGTGAGTGACCTGTACATCCAGCTTCCAGGTCCAGTCCAGCATCGAGAGCCCTGTGGCCCCACACCCCCAGCCTTTCTCCATGGACTCAGGGCCAGGCTCACATTCAAGCCACTCTGGTCTTGTGGTTTCCCAGCCTGAGCTGATGCCAAGCTGGGTCCAGGCTCCAGACAGAACTGAGTCTCTCATGACCCAGGCTCCTGACCCATTCTAGCTGACCCAGAACCCAGGACTGCTTTGCAAATCCAGCTTCCACACTACCAGAATTAATAAATGATCCAGTAAACTTACAAGATATAAAATCAGTGCCATTTCCATACATTAACAATAAACTGTCTCAAAGAGGGAAACCAAGAGAACAATCTCATTTATGATAATACCTGCAAAAAATAATTAGGAATAAATTTAACCAAGGTGATAAAAGACTTGAACACTATAATTTTAAAACATTGATGATAGAAATTAAAGAAAACACAAATAAATGAGAAGATACTCTGTGTTCATGAATTGGAAGAATTAATTTTTTAAATGTATATACTATTCAAACTACAAATTTAAGGCATTAAATCTATTAAATACTATTAAAATCTCAATAGCATTTTTTCAGAAATAGAAGAATTTACCCTCAAATTCATATCGAATAGTCAAAATGATTTTGAAAAATAGGAAACTGGATGATTCACATTTCTTCATTTCACAGTAATCAAAATAGTGTGGTAATGGCACAAAGAAACAGATCAATATTTTTTAACAGACTCTCCAGAGAAAAATACACTGGAGTAGCTCCTTGCCTCAATAGGAAACCAGTCTCCTCAACAAATGTCATCAGGGAAACTATCCATGGGGAAAAGAAAGTCTTTCACTGTACACAAAAATCAACTGTAAAGCTCCTGGAAGAAAACTTATGGGGAAGCCATAGGCAGTGATCTTAACAATAATTTGTTGGATGTGACACCAAAATATAAATTTTAAAAAGTGAAAATGGACAAGTGAGATTGTATCAAACCAAAACTCTGCACAGCAGAAAAACAATGAAAAAAATGAAGAAGCAATCTCCAGAATGGGAGAAAATATCTGCAAACCACAAGTCCAATAAGGGGTTGACATATGTAAAATATGTAACTCCTATGTCCACACAGGAAAAAAAAAAAAATCTCTGTCTTAGTATAAGCAAAGGACTTCAATAGACATTTCCTCAAAAAACACACACAAGTGACCAACTGATGTATGAAAGACATTCAGCAACACCAATCGTCAGGAACATGTGTACTAAAATTTCAGTAAAATATCACTTCATGCCTGTTAGGATGGTCATTACTTTAAGAAAAAAGTGTTGGTGAAGAGGCAGAGAAAGAACACTTGTACTCTGTCCATAGATACAAAATAATATAGCCGTTAGGGAAGACAGAATGAAGGCAAATAAAAAAATTTTTTAAATTATCATATGATCCATAAATCTCATTTCTGGGTATTTACCCAAGAGAACTAAAATCAGGAAATAAAGACATGTTTTTATTGTCATCTTCCTTGCAACATGATCCATAGTACTTGTATTGGGATGTCCTGTGTCCCGCCAAGGATTCCTGTAACATGGACTGGGCTAAGTCTGGCACTGGTGATCTGTTTGTCTGGCGCTGGGATTGGTGATGTGAGTGCTGCACCTACCCAGGGGTGGAGCCGACATACAGAGTAAGGGAGGTGGTTCTTCCTCTTGCTCGCTTCCTCTCTCTCTCTCTCTCTCTCTCTCTCTCTCTCTCTCTCTCTCTGTGTCTCTCTCTCTCGCCAGATCATCTTGCTCTTTTGCGGCTGCCATGAACGGCAGCCCCACCATGCTATGCTGCCTTGGAGTCAGCTAAGTATGGACTGAAATGCCCAAGAAACTGAAAGAAATAAACCTTTCCTTCCCTAATTTTGGGCATCAGGTATTCTGCCTCGGCGACGAGTGAAAAGTAACTAAGATAGTACTTAAGATGTGGAAGTAACTGTGTCCACTATTAGGTAAATGGATAATGAAAATATGATATATACTTGTGATGAACTATTATACAGCCTTTAAAAATCTTACCAGATGAAACGACACAGATAAACTTTGAAGAATTATGCTAAGTAAAATCTACCAAAGGGCAAAATCTGCATAATTTCACTTACTGAGATATCTGACAATTACACTTAGAAAAACAGAGAGTAGAGTGGTAGAAGAAATGGAGAGTAGCTATTCAATAGGCACAAAGTCTCACTTGTGCAGAGTGACTTAGTTCTAGAGATCTGCTACCTAGAATTAGAACTAATACACTGTGCATTAGAAATTTTGTTAAGAAGTTAGGTTTCATGTTGAATGCTCTTACTGCAATAAAGAAAAGAAATATGAATAAGAAAAGTGAAACAATTAAAACCATAAAATAGGGAGGAATACACCTAACCTCCTGCTATTGTATGATGTGAAATTTTAAAATCAACAAGATTACAAAATCTCATTGATATTATACATTTTTAAGAATGACTAAAACCACACACAACTTAATATCATGTCCTAGCCAAGATACAGAAGAACTGGAAATGTTACACTGCTGGCAATCATTTTGGAAGACAATTCTCTAGTGTCTTATAAAGGCTAAGCATGACTTACCCTACAACACAGCAGTCCCGCTCTCCATCCCTTATATGAGGAACATAAAAACATATGTCCATGCAAAAACCTACATGTGAATATACAAGGCAGCTTTAGTCATACTACAAACAGGAAATAAAGCAAAATGTCTGTTAGGAAGTAACTAGAAAACCAAACTGTGAGAATTCAATAGAATATACTCTCTGTGACTGAAAAACAAATAAACCAGTGAAATATGAAACAGTATAGATGCATCTTGAATGCATTATGGTGAATGAAAGAAAACTGAAGTATAAGATGATATTTTATATACTTTCATATATATGGCATTTTGAGGAAAGACAAAGAGTAACTGAAGGAAATGTATGAGAGGAGAATTGACTAAAACAGAACAAAAGGAAACTTTAGGATGTGACAAATGCTTTGTTTTTCTTGCTTATGGTGTTGGATATATGACTATATACTGTATCAGAATTCATCAAGCAAGAAAAAGAACACTATGGAAAATAGGCAGGGAATTCACTAATGAACAAATACAAATGGCAATAAACCACAAAAAGAAGCTTAATTTGCTGTAAGATTATGAAGTATGAATTAGTACAGCAGAAACTATCACTACTATGGAGTGGCAAAAATTAAAGTGAATGACCTATGCTAATGCCTAGGATGCTGGAAAAAATTATAATCATGTACTGCTGGTAGAAATGCACAATAGCATAATCTTTTTGGAATACAATGAAAATATCTGGGTTTTTTAAGCATTCATGTTCCTTAAAACTTATTCCATAAAAATAACATCAAAAGTACAAGGCATTCCTTGCTTATAATGGCAAAATTTGGAAACAAACTTCATACTTCTCAATAAAAAGGAATGGCAGACTATTTGCCATGAAGTACTACACAACACTTGTAAAGGAATGGGCTGCTTCTATACCAGTTAACATATTCCTATTTCTACAAGGTACTATTCCATGGAGAAAAAAAAGCTGTGTAAATGTGTTTAATCTGATTCATGGATGGGTAGATAGGTTGGCAGGTGAATGAGCAAATATAAAATCCTCTTCTGTATTATATATGCATAAAGGAGAACAAAAAACTGAAGAAAGGCTGTCAGGTATTTGATAGGGTTGTAAAGAGCTGAGAAATTAAACAGATGCCACGGAAAAGGAAGAGGAAGGAGACAGTTCAAAAAGAAAAACTGAAAAGGGCTATCCTGATTACAGAAATAGACACATGAAAGATTATATCTTAAACATGTGTCATTCCACAGAGAATAACTTGATAAAGACATCCAAAATATTAAATTAGAATTGTGAACTGACATAAAAGAATACCAGTAAGATTTTGTTAAGTGAAAAGAACAAATTCTTACATGTATTGGTATTTATATTTGCATGTACTTGAACAAGTGAAGAGAAAACAACAGACTGATAATACCAAAATATTAGTTTGGCCACAAAGGCTTAGGAGTGGGTGACATGGAGTTCTCAGAATAAGCAGGGTGCATCTCTGGTCTCTAGTAGTTATTGATTTCTCTATTAATCTTTGTATAATTTAATTGCTATAAGAAGTGTGTGTTACTATTGTAATTTCAGCATCAAATACAGGGGAAGCTGCAGCATGCTCAAAGAAGAAAATAAAATTACTATTTCAGGTTAATGCATTCAAACTGGGTGCAAGAATAAGATAGTTGCAGGCAAAAGATTTCTTTCCAGTCCCTGGGGGAAATTTTCATATATAAACTTATGTTTAAATTCAAAGCAAAGATACTAAGCATTTACTTGGATATAACCCAGGCACTAGCATTTCTGAAAGTGTGGAAATTGTATCTCCTTTAGAATTATCAGGGGAAATTACTTAAAGGAGTATTTCCTAACCATATCTCATGTTTCCTGAGTTAGAATCCTAGGGATGATACTAAGTAATGAACATTTTTTAAGACGTTCTTTCCCCATCCCTAGATGATTACACACAAAAAATTACCAAGAAATGATGCTGTAGACCAATGTTTCCGAGAATTGACATAGATCTTAGGAATCACCCATTAAAATATATATATATGATCCAGTAAGTTTGGGAAACACAGCCTGAGGCAGTTAGTTTCAGCAGAGTCTCCTATAACGCAATCAACATAGCCAGGAAACAGGACTTACAATTTTACAGCAATATTAATAGTGTTTATGCAACAGAAAAGGGAAAGTGAGATCACAGGTTGTTTGGGTGAGATATTTATGCTAATGTTTTCTCACACTTACAGTTTCTTTCTCTTTTCACAGAAGCCACCTTATTATAACTATTATTTTCCTCCAAGCACATGGTTGATTTTCTGGCCCATTATTTTGAAGTTTTTGTCATTTGGAGAGTCTCAAAAAGCAAAGTCAGAAATTTAGATCCTTTGGAAGAAATGCCTACTACCAAATTAAAAAGCCCTCAGCTAGCACAGGCGCTGTGAAAGCAGTATTTGTAGCACTGGGGATTTACATAATTTCCCTTATTCCATTCAGAGCCTTCCCTATGAATAACAAACTCCACTAGGTCATTTACCAAGCTCCAACATGCGGACAATACACAACAAAATCAGTTCGAGGTCCATCTCATACCAGCTGTGTGGCTCTCAAGAAGTCACTTAACTGAGTTTCAGTGTCCCTGTCATTACAGAAAAAGCATAGACTAGACAGTCTTTTAGGATGTGTTTTGCATCCTGCTATGTTTTAAGGAATCCAAGGAGATTGCTTTGCACCAACTACAGTGCACTGTGGAAATTTAAAGGACTCTGGTAGTGCACATATTGATGAATCATAAGTTAATAAATATGCTGGCTCTTACTGTATCACCGTTGTCCCATTTTTGCAGGTTAGCTTTCTTATAATGCCTTTGGTTTTTCTCAAAAACCTCATGCATGGTCAAGCGTTGCTTCGATGATGCATGGATAAGAAGAAGAATAACTGCTTTAATTGGATTAGAATTCTTAGAAAGAGAAACAATCTTTTGTTAAGAAAATGCCACAGTGACCTACTTGGAAAAGGTGAGAAATAATAGAATCTGAGTGTGGGCAAAAGTTCTACTCAAGACAAGGGGAGAAACTATCTGCTTTAAAAAGAAGTTGAAAGAGGAAAAAAGATGAGAGAAAAGGAGAGATGAAAATAGAGGGAAAAATGGAGCTGAACCAGAGGAAAATGCTATTTTGCAATGTATGAGGAGATGTCTGTACAGAGCCTCCATGTCTTCATTAAAGTCTATAAAATTCACAGCATTTTTGCTGCTAGTGGAATTTTAAACATCAAAGAAGGCTTGGAGCTTTGCACATGAGTGACAAGGCAACATTCTCAACTGTAGCAACAGACACAAAGAGGGTCTTGATAAGATTGACTGCCAAGAATTTGCAGTAATTATGGGAAGCATTCTGGCCATGAATTGGGAGCTTAAACCATGTTTACAGCAGTTCTCAACAGGCGAGTAAGCTCATAATGACACATAACCACCTTATTTCTGTATGTGCTAAAGATCAAGCATTAATGTATTATTAGAAACCTGAGAATTTTTATGTGGATGCAGGAGAAATAATAGCTTTTCCATGTCAAATGCAGTTTACCATCTCAATAGTGAACTGTGACATGCTGGAACACCACATCACCATATCTTAAAAAATATGAACAAAATTAGTATTCAGATAATCTGTACACAAAGCAGTTCAAATAAGTAGCAACATGCTAAGTATGTAGCTAAAGTATCTTGTCATGCAGAGAACATCAACTGACAAAAGTGTCTGTATAATTTATACAGCCATGATTTCAGTGGGAGTGATACAAACTCTGTTTCATAATTGACTTTTAGCACTGATTTATTTATCTGTTAGTTTATCTGCTACCTGTGGCACATGTCCTTCATGCATCGCACTTCATAATCCCAAAAGGAATTTAAAGATGCATAAGAAGTCTTTCTTGCCAAGGGTCAGTAACACACAAGACAGACTTCTGGGTATTAGCAAATTAAAAAGAAAATAATCAATAAAAACATATCTCTGAATGTGTCTTTCAGGTTAAAACTAGAAATTAACATAGTAATAGCTACTCTGACTTCCTCACAGGTAGGCTACAAAAGCAAAATAACTTCATAATGCAGAAATATTACAATCAATTTAAAATTTCATACAAGTATGAAAAATTTTTATTACTGTTAGAGACTGACCTACATTTAAAGATTGATAATCTCTTGGGTTATCAAAGAAGAGTTTCTCTGGTGTTCATTTTAGCTATTCTGAAACTAAACTCTAGTGATTTTTTCTAACACCTATCTATTCTCTATATTTCACAGCTTAACTTTGCCTCTGAGTTTTGATTTTTCACATTTTTGTAAAACCATCTTTATTGGTTCCTACCACCTACTGCCTGACCATGATATTACCTCATGGTAATTAAGAAAGCAAACAATTGTTCAGTTGTGCTCTGCTGATACTGCTTAAACAAACAAACAAACAAAAAAAAAAACAGCAGAGTTAAATCACACTTGAGTATAGCACATCCTAAACACTGGATTGTGTGTCTCGGTTCATTTTGAGGATACAAGAAGTCAAAATGACTTTATGTACTTGTTAGAGTGAGGGCAGGGGACCAAACATAGCAGATATATGATTTTTAGGGCATGTTGATCCTGTAACTGGATACACAGTACATGGAATAAGTTATTAGTTCTCAAGAGTGGGTCAGTATATTCCATTACCAAGTTTACGCCTATTACTTCATGAAGACTCAAAACAGTTTAATAGGTATTCATAAGTTTATGGCATACATTATTATAGGAAGAGATTAAGCCTCTCCACAAAAGTACATATATGGATAAATTTAAGTTTTTTTTTAAAAAAAATAAGAGAAAAATCAGATAAAATGAAAAAATCAGGTAACTTATTTGGAACCCCTCCTATCTCCCAGGAGCTAATCCTAGTCCCTTTTCCTATTCCCCATTCCTTTTCTCCAATGAATTTTTCTACTCCTAAAAAAAAAAAAAAAAAAAAAAAAAAAAAGTCAAGGTACGGATGCAATGATAAACCAAGACTAACTTACGTTAATATATAAAACTATAGTTTTAAATCTGTATTTCTTTAAAGAGAAGCCAAAAATTCATCTATGCATATTTTACAACATCCTACAGAAAGAAGGGAATGCAATCTGTTTCACAAGTTATAGTTACAATTTTAAACATAACACTTCATTTATTCAACAAATATTTATTGAGTACCATGTGAAAGGTAAAAGTATGGTTCTGAAAGTTTTCAGTACAGTGGTGATCAAGACAGACACAACTCCTCTCTCTTGAAGTTTGTGCCCTTGTGAGGGAGAAAGTGAAGAAGCAACACCATGTCCTGGAACACCATGCAGTAACAAATGGCATAGGAAAGTTGGTGTGAAATGAGAGTGACTAAGCTCGTAAGGATAGTTGTTTTCTATCAGGTAGTCGGGACAGATGTCTGAAGAGGTGCCATTTACACAGAGACACAAATAAAATGGATTTCATTCTGAATTGAAAGAAGTTACAGAAGACTTTAACAATGTTATAATCTGAATTATGTTCTAAAATGATTCCGCTAGCTTCTGTAGAAAGACCATGGGCAGGCAAGCAAAAACGTCAGCAGATGATCTAAGAGTTTGTTTAATAAAGGAACTCTGTGTCTTGGATAAGGTTGACATTGGTGGAGGTAAAAGAAGTAGGCAGATCTGGCATGTATTGTAAAAAGGGCTTGCACATGGATTGGTGTAAAGAAAAGAGACATCTCTGAAGATCCTCAAATTTCTGTCCTCGGCAAATGAGTGGTAGGTCCATTTATCAAAAAGAATGTGTTTGAAAAAGCAGCTGATTTAGGAAACAAACTCAAGACGTTGAATGTGAATTGTTTACCAGGCATCTAAATGGAGATTTCTGAAAAGCAGATGGATATACAGATTTGGAGACAAGAAATCAGGACCAAAGTCATACATTTAAATGCCCTGTTGTTTGTCTGTTTACATGCTAATTTTAAATTTGAGATATAACTGGATATAATACCTAGGGGGAGAATCTAGCTAGGGAAAGGACCATACACAAGAACTGAGTCCTAGAGGTATTCCAACATTCAGGGGTTTGCGATTTATTTTCTCTGGTTCTGTGTAATGCATTGAACAGGACAATAAGAACCTGGAAGGCACCACTAGTCCCGACACTACCCGATGAAATTATGAAATTTAAAACCAGTGGCATCAGTGATTCACAGTCCCTCTGGCCTTTCACTTCGAATTCTCTGTGCTGCTTTCACCTCTCCAACTCCTCCTCCCTTGGCTCTCCCGGCCTCTCCTTAGCTGTTTGTCAGTCAGGCCTATGGGTCTAACGAGGGAGACTATATTTAGAGACATGTGCACAGGTTATGGGAAACAATCAAGGAGGGTGGAGCACCTCTGAAGTACCGGCAGAAGGTTGTTGTCACCCTTAGACCTGAGGGTACAAGAAGAGAGGATGCTGCAAATGGTATTTGGAGAGAGATCCTTGAAACCATAGAAAGAGGAGGCAGGAATAAATATTCATTTCTTTTCATTTTCTGGTCTGCTGATGTCTCCCACATGCTGAACCCTACAAAGAAAGAGCAAAGGGAGCCTGGGTGGCGGGGATCAGTAGATGTCAGCCTCCTGGATCACAGAGCAGGGAAGAAGAGTGGGCACTGGATAGAGGATTTGGGGGCCCAGACTTGCCTGGGACTTTCTGCTTTTAGCACTAAGAGTTCTACATCCCAGAAAATGTCTCAGTCTTTAGAAAACTGGAATGATTGGTCATTGTACACGAGATAGTGGGTGAAGAGAAAATAAACCACAAACCCCTGAATGTTGAAATACCTCTAGGACTCAGTCCTTGTGTATGGTCCTTTTCCTAGCTAGATTCTCCCCCTAGGTATTATATTCAGTTATATCTCAAATTTAAAATTAGCATGTCAACAGGTGAACATCAGGGCATTTAAATGTATGACTTTGGTCCTGATTTCTTATCTCCAAGTCTGTATATCCATGTGCTTTTCAGACATCTCCATTTAGATCTGGTAAACTACTCACGATCAATGTCTTGAGTTTGTTTCTTAAATCTGCTGCTCCACTTTGAGGTATTCTAGAAATCTGTGGAGCTGTTTTTAGTTCTTATACTAACTGGTAGCATGCTACTGGCATTGAAGAGTAGGAACTAGGGATGGCAGAAATCCTCTTACGTACTGGATGGTCTCAATTATCAAAGGATTGACCTTTCCAAAGATTTTGAAATGCTTAGCTGAACATTCTCATAGGGTAAAAAGAAGAAACAAAACTAACCTGTTGTATGAGCTTATAGCACTTAAAAAGCTTTTGCACTGTTTTCATTTATATTGCATTTTACATAAACGAAAACACCATGTAAATCAAAACAAGGGCTGTATGAATTTATTTGGAAATTTACCAAAGCAGTTTATCATTTCAGAAAACTATGTTACTGACATGGTACTTAATTCACTATTATAATACAACCATGTCAGTTCTATAATTCTATATTTACTGCAAGCAAGTTATTATGTTTGTATCTTCTAGTACAGTTGTGCTTAAGTAGTCACATATTGAAGTATATATTATTATGCATTTTCTCATATTACAGTAAGATAATCATATTGACTTTTTAATATTGTATATGGTAGTAAGGTGACATTGTCTATGAAATTCATTCCAAGATCATAAAGGTAATACTGTGCTCCAATATATTTGTTATGGGGGAGCACTGGTTGAAATGCACAGGTGAAAATAACAGATAGACATGTCCATTGAAAGCAGTGGGAATGTGGACACCTACTGGTAGAAAGAAACAAAAATCTTCCAGGAAAGAGCAGCAATGATTAGGAAAGTGGCTCTGAAACTGTGCTGGATGTCAGAATCACCTTGAGAGCTCCTCCCAGCCCTAATGGTGAGACATATCAGAGTGACACCTCAGAACCTCTGGTGCTAAAACCAGATGTCAACTATTTTTAAAGTTCCTTATTGTTGCCAATTTTGAGAACCACTGAAATAAGAGATCAAGAGAAAATAACAAAGAGGAATTGAAGGTGGTTTATACTTTATGATGTGTCATTTAAAGAATCAGAGATTCTTTTCAGGCATGAGAGAAGGAATGGTTCAGAATTGGCAATAGAGGACTAGAAGAAACTACATTTGCCCTCCAAGTCTTGAAAAAAATGACAGCCACCATTGAAGAACTTTCAGGCAGTTTTTCCTTCAAGGGTGACAAGTTTTTTTTTTTTATGAGAATAAATGTAAACTAGAGGATTGCAGTCAAGTGGACTTTAAGGGTAAGGCTGAAGACCTAGGACACAGAGGTACAATGGACCTCTGTGTAGAGTGCTTGGGAACGGTTGCAAGTTAGAGACATTATTAGTAAATGTGCAGAAAATTTCTGGTAAGAAAGTTCCAGGGGTTGACCTGGGAGACAAATATCCTCAGGAGAGAATGAAATGACAACCAATTCTAATGATAGCCCCTATAGCAGGCATTGTCAGGGCTCTGTGTGGATTTTCTGGGATTCTTTTACCATTTTGTATACCATAGCCCTAAGTTTTTCACACTTTTGCTTATAAAAGTTAGCACCTTCAACTGGCTCTTCAGAGCCACATCCTTGAGCCCATGGAGCCAGCTGACAGAGATAGAAGTGCCTCGTCCTTTACACCCTCACTATCTCTGACTGAAGTGGGACCATAGCATCTCACTGCATCAAGACAGAAAAACCCCAGGGAGTAATTTATACTCCAGAGCTTTTCTGCAGAATTGAGCTGAAGTGTTCCTTCCTGTTGTACCTAAAATTGTCTCTTTGCTTTTCTTCCCTTTTGTCTCCTGTTTCTCCCACTTCATTACAAATTTTTCCTTGCAAAGATTTCTTTAAAATCACTTGCTCTTCAAACTTTTGTCTCCAGGTCAGCTCTGGGACTCAACCTAGATAAGACAGCTTTGTTCTTCTAGAGGACGGGTGGCAGCATGTGTTACCAGGAGCAGGCAGAGCACAGCAGGACTCCCTAAGCACAGGCTGAGGAGATCACTGTCAAACGTTAGGACACTTTTACCAGGCACAACTGGATTTACAAAAATGGCAAATTTTCAGAAATCATAGAGTAAGATTTTCCATGAGTCTTTACAAAAATGACAAAATCCTCAGTAACACCTCTCAGGAATTCTAGCACCAATTTTCAAGAGGATGTTTTTCCAACACTATCACTTGTCACTCGATGTAATCAAATGGTGTCATTTAGAAAAAGAAACTAGATAAGGCGCCAAAACAATGTGGCTGCATGTGTCCCCATCTCTCCCACAGTCAGGCTTCAGACAGATAAGATTTTAGAGTATATCTGGAGAGAAAGAGAGAGAGAGATCAGGTACTCATCATAAAATATTATTTAACTTAGTTAAGTTTCTAAAAAATTTTGAGCATCAGTGCAATACAAGTTATTTTTATGATTAGCATTCTGAAATAAATCTAAATCTAAGTTGCTGGTTAAATGAGGAGCACACACTTCAGGTGTCAGCCATGGTAATGCCAAGAGCTATAATTTATCAGAAGTTATAAAGAGAGGTAAAAATGATGAAGTGTAAGTACCTGACTTCTGTTTGTTGTCCTCTCTAATATCTATGGTTTTGGTGGTAAAGCTCAAGTGATTCTGTGAAAAATACTGCTACTTTCTCCTTACATACCAAGTCCTAGAACTATCCACACTATAATCACTGCTTTGTATTAGGAAATGTGTAGGCTTTGCTTTCTCTCTTCAGTAGTCCCCTTTAAGGGAAAGGAGAATATATATCCAAACCAAGATAAAGAAGCAAATGAATTATAGAGATAATGGGAATAAATAATTTTAAAAGTCATTCTCATGTTAGTTTTTCATCAATGTGACCAAATACCTGACATAAACAACCTAAAGGAAGAAATGTTTGTTTGGGCTCATGATTGCAGAGGCTTCAGTCCCTGGTCATCTGGTTCTATTGCTGTGGGCCTGAGATAAAACAGAAGGGCAAGGCATAGAAATGTATTAGTCAGTTTTCCAATTGCTGGGGCCAAACACCCAACACCCACAATTTAAAGGAGATTTCTTTGGCTCATAGTGCCAGAGAATTCAGTCCATGATTGGCTTGCTCCAATGCAGGAACAACATGGTAGAAGAGAGTGATGAAGCCAAGATACTTAATTCATGGTGACTAGAGAGGAGACCAGAGAATAGCACAAGACAGAAAGGATCAAGAGATTAGATATAGCACTTAAGGACATGCCTCCCTGGCCCACCCAGACACAGGCAAAAGTGTGCTTTACTAATCCTTATGACGGCTCCCAAGCCAAGCAAGTTGACATAATGAAGCTAAACCACTTTCTAAGTCATGTCTCCAATGACCTAGCTACTTCCGCTAGGCCCCCATCCTAATAATCCTTTCAGCTGTGAACTCATTAGTGGTTTAATGTATTAATAAGGTTAGCATCCTCACAATACACTCACCTCTGTAGGGATCTCTCGATGCAATCAAGTTGACAATCAACTGGTGCCTGTAATGGGGAATTTTTCATCAACAGATTTCTCCAAGCTTACTACCAACTCTTAATTACTAAAGTGGTAATGAAGATGTAATTACTACAATAACTGAAGCCATCATGTTATTTTCCTTCCCTCTTATAAAGAGCAGACATTTCTAATATTCTGAGCAGCAAAGCTACATAAGTGAGCATACAAGTGTACCATGCAAGTCTGCCAAGGGTTAACCCCCTTACACCTTTCAAGAGATGGTCCACTGAAATAAAGATATTCAATGACAAGAAATAGGATTAGACTTGGTAGAGGTGGGGATCCAGGGAGAAAAGATACCTAGTGCAGAGTGGAAGAGTGTGATGTTTCAGCAGGGCTGCTTATCTAAGGAAATGCACAGAGGGCAGTCCCTTTCAGAATAACATAAGGGCAAAAGGTTGCTATAGAAGAAAATCATTCTGAAGCCAGCAGCAGAGTTACAGACAAATGAAGGAGCAATAGTTCTTAGGGGAGGAGGACCACAAATCCACAAATCCACCACCTCTTTCCAAGACGTACTTCAGTTCCTCCCGAACCCATCAACACATGCATGTGCAGACACACACACACACACACACACACACACACACACACACATACACACAGAGGAATATGGAGAAGATAAGAAGAATCAGAATTTCAATTGCAAATTTTTTAGCAGTCTTCTTACCCAGCCATGAACAGAATGGTAGAATTTTGGAGAATTTTCAATAACAATTGAAATAAGTACATAATTTTCTCCCCCAGAATGATCACAAGTGATTAAAACACCATTTGCTGTTAATTTTACATTATCTTCTCAGTCTGCTGGAATATGCCATCCGGTATCTGTTACTAGTTAAAAACTTCTAAGTGCTTTTTTTTTTTTCATTGCTGAATTAAAAGTTTCCATTTTTACATGGGTTTGACCTCTTTTGGTAACTCAACTTTCAATAGATTGATCTTTAATCTATTACAGCACTTACTAAACTAGAGAGTTTGGTAGTAGAAAGAACTAGATAGGTTTAAATGTCAATCTGATTCCATTATTTACTAACGTTATGATTTCAGGAAAGTTTCTCTTCCTTTTACTTTTTTTCTCTTTCTGACATCTTTAAGTTTTAGTTTGCTAAAATTTAAAATGGAACTGGTACTATTTACCTAAAATAAACAGTAAGCACTCGAGCTCAGGAAATGTTTCCATTTCACTCATCTCCTCAGTCTCTAGACCAATCTCAAATGCTATGTTTTTAAAAACATTGGATCTAAAACCCATTAATCCTTGAGGTGTTATATCTTTAGTCAGGTTAGTCGTTTTCTTTTTAATAAAGCTGAAGCGGTGAATTTAGTTACTACCTTAGACTTTTCTGTTGTGTATTTTTAAATGATATTTAAAATGTAAATAGCTATTGTACTAAAAGTTCTCACCTTAGCGTCACCTAAACTTGTTAAATCTGTACCCTCCCAGTTTCTGTAGAGCAGGGATACCAACCTGACTGAGTAGCATGTCTCCCCTGACTGTATGTTTGTCTTCCTTCACGATTATTTGAGTCAGTCCTTTTAATTTTTTTAAGACAACAGTTTGTTTGCATTTGGCCTAGTTCGGCCGTAATAAATTCTTGCTGTATCTCATGGCAGGTTTTCTTAGACTGCCATATAAGTGCGCTGTATCCTGTCAATTTGCTATTTAAATATTTGGATTTTTTTTCTTCTTACTTTCTTATGTCTTACCTTCCCTGTAGTTTTTTGATGATGATTGTACTCTGACTCTCAAAGACTCTAATTTGCACACCCCTAGTTACAAATTTATAGTTAGCTGCTGCAATAGTTCCTGACAGTGCCTGGAATCTTTAAAATAGTTCCCTGTAGCAAATCATATCTATAAACATTTTACAAGAAGGGTAAGTCAACATGTTTAAGCAGGCTGCCTCAGAAAGAACCTGTATAATTTATGGAGTAGAATAGAAATACTGCTACCAGAAGCATTTTCTCATCTCACTAAAACTATAGCAGGGCTTCTGTGTTCAGTGAGTGACTGCTCAGGGAAGAGCTCCAGGAGGAGAAAATAAATTTTCAGGTATTCTTCTAGAATCCATAATCTATTTTTCTAGCCACCTCTACATCAGTATAAATAGCTCTGGAGCACATCTCTTCAAATTTCCCTCTAACTTCCCTTGGCTTTGGGCAAGTCACTTTAGTCACTTTTGTGTACCTCAGTTCCTTCATCTGGCTAATAACACAAAAATAACAAGCTTTCTCATAAACATATGTGAAAGTAAATAAGTTTAGGCATAAAGGTGTCTAACATGACCTCTGCACTCTGGAGGCACTCAGCAAATGTCAGTGGTCATTTTTATTCCTGTTATCACTTCTTCAATGCCTTCATCAACTCCTCCATTCTCTATAGTCTCTATGAAGTTAATGGGGTAAAGGAAAGTGGAAGACCAGAGTCAAGGGGGCGGTGGGGAAGGAAATCAGTCATGTTGCCTCGTCTTGGGTTTAGTCCTTATTGTTGACTCTGATCAAAGACTTTGGGTTTTCTGTCATGGGTCAATGTTTGCCCAAGTGTTTATTTCTCTCCTGTCTCCTGCTACCCTCTAACCTCTCTATATGTCTTCTGAATTTTATTTCAGTGAACAAGACCACAAATAAAACGTTCTAGTGTTAATTTCAATTTATAATCAGTGTAGGAAACAGGAGGAATCTGAGCTAAAATAAAGCAAACTATGGATGTAAAAATAATAATTGAAAAAGCAGCTTCTAGTAAATAGTCTTCCTCAAATTTCCAATCCTCACTGTATAGCATCCCTCTTTTAGTAATAATCATGAGAGTAACTGAAAAGTGTATTATGTGGCAAAATAGATGTTCTGGCTCCATGGATGTGATTATGTGCTGGTCATTAAGAGAGAAGCATACCATTCCCCTGCAACTGATACACATCAAAAAAATATTTCTTTAGATCTAACCTATTTAATAAATATCTATTGAGTACCCACTATGTGCACCGAGGTATGAAATGATAAAGAAAGCAAACAAAATATAATCGGCATTCGAGTACTCAATATCTAGTAGGAAAAATAAGTTAATTACACAAAGAGCTATAATACTAAACAGAAAATTAAATGCTATAGGCAACATATATATAAAATTCTCTCAGGCAAAAACTGAAAAATGTAGTCAGTTCCAGTGAATTTACCGTGAAATTCATTTTTTTTTTTGCAACAGAGTCTTACTAAAATAGCTACTTTACATTGAAATAAAATTTGACTAAGTGCCTAGTCTGAGCAAAGGACTATACTGGATTTTATGTTAAATGCAAAAGTCAGTGGTAACACCAAAATACAGTTTTATCTTGGTTTATGAACTTCATTTCTTTTACAATTTGGGGAAAGATGTTTGCATTTGTGTTTGTGTGGGAAAGATGGCCAAGGCTGTGTTTATCACCTGATGAAGAGTTTGCAAACTGAAGCAAAATTTTACTGAACGCTTTTGCTTGCAAGCCAAACTGTTGCAAACAGAAGCATTTATGAACTGAGGTATTACTGTGTATACTGGATAAGGTAATATGAGATGTACAGATATATAACTATGTTAAAAAGGCTTAATGTTAAAAGGAACATGGCAACAGAGGGCAGAAAGTATTTCTAATCAGATCCAGACAGGTGTCATGGGTGGAGATGGTGTTTTAATCAGTTTTCCATTGTTATGACAAAATACCTGAGAATCAGAACTAGAAGGAGAAGAGGATTATTTGTCTCAGTTTCAGAGGTTCCTGTCCATGGCAGGCTGATTCCATTGCTATGAACTTGAGGTAAGGCAGAAAATCATGAAAGCAGAAAGAATGCAGGAGAGCCAGAGAGAAAGGGACTCTGAGCCAGACATACTTTTTAAAGCCATGATCCCAATGACCTGCTTTATCAGTTGTCTCTTAATAAACCCATTGAGCTACAGACTTACTGATGGATTAATCCATTGGTGAGGTTAGTACCTTCATTATCTGATCACCTTCCAAATACCATATCTTTGAACACATGACTCTTTTGGGGGACATATTGAATTAAAATAATAACGTTCCGCCAATGATTCCCAAAGGTCTATGTCCATCTCATTATGCAAAATGCATGTAGTCCATCTCCATGCATCTTACAACTCTCAACAATTCCAGCATTGTTCAAAAATTGAAATCCAAAGCCTCCTCTAAGCCTCAAGGTAAACTCTTAACTGTGAGTGCCTGTAAAAATAAAAGATCATGTTACACACTTCCCACACACAGTGGTGCAGGACTAAGAAAGGAGGGATGAGAACACAGTGAGACCAAAACCCAGCACAGCACACAGTAATTCATGCAGCTCCATGTCTGGCACTTGGAGTTCATGCTGGAGTGATATGAGCTCAAGGGTTTGGGCATCCCTAGCCCTATGATTCTACCAGTTACAGCCCACACGTCCTCAGGCTCTGTTTACTACCTGCAGATTTACCTGGCAGATATTCTATATTTTTGGCCTATATAATTTCCTGTGAACTTCATTGCAGCTTCAGCTTCACTCTCTCAGCTTCATGCTTTGCCCTCTTAGGGATTCTGACCCTGTAACATACTGCTTTGCTTTAAAGTCCTTCCTTTGAAATCTAGGTGAAAGTCTCTGTGACCCCCCAACTCTTACATTCTACATGCCTCCAAGACATCACATAGATAATTCAAGGTCTATGTTACCAGCTGGGGAAAAGCCAAGCCTGCTTGAACCACAGCTGCAGCAGTCTCTGAGTGCCTGGATGACTAAGCATAGTGAAACCAATCTGAGTGGACAACTTCCTAAGCAGTCCTATGTAAGTCGGATGACTTGGTATTCTCTTATCAAAGCAAGTCCAGTGACTTGGTATTCTCTTATCAAAGCAAAGTATTTCAAATGAATGTTGCTGAACCTGTGTTGGGCATGACCCTGCCAATATCTGAAATACTCTCAAGGCATCTTTCCAAATGTCCTGGTGCAAAATACTTGGCCAGTAATCTCTTCAACCACATATTTCTTGGTCCTAAATTTACAAAAACTTACTGAAAGCAGCCAATAATACCCATGCCATTGCCTGAACACTGTGCTGCTCTGAAAATTCCTGTGGCAGATTAATTAGTCCTTCATCTTTGAACTTCACCTCCAACAAACTGTCAGAGCATGGATGAAATGTAAACAAGCTCTTTGCAAGAATGTAGTCCAAGCCCCAATAAAGTCCTTATTTCCATCTGGAACCTTATAAATACAGTCTTTACTGTCCACATTCCTCTCAGCATTCTGGTCTTCTAAGCTCACACCAGAATCATCCATTAAACTCCACTTACAGCATTCTAGAGCTTCTTTAACTTACTTCTGCAACTTGCTAAATAATTCCCACAAATCAATTCCAAAGACCTCTGAACCACCTTGTCAAGTACAGCCAACTCAATGCTCTCCTTCACAGAACCAATTTTCTGTGTTAGTCAGATATCCATTGCTGGGTCAAAGCACGTTAGAATAACAGGTTAAAGGAGAAAAGCCTTATTTTAGCTCACGGCTGCAAAAGTTTCAATCCATGATTGGCTGGTCTGGTTGCTATGAGCCTGGGCTGAGGCGGATCATTGTGATGGAAAGGCATGGCAGAGGAAAGCTGCTCACATCACGGCAACCATGAAGCAGAGAGAAAGTGAATGAATCAAGGTAGAAAGAGCTGGGGACAAGACATACCCTCCAAAGTCATGCCACCAGTGACCTGCTTCATCCAGTTAGATTCCACCTCCTAATCAGCCCATTGAGCTATGAATTAGTATGATTAGTGCATTGATGAGGTTAATATCCTCATGTTATAATCACTTCCCCAAAACTTCACATATAAACACTTGAGCATTTGGGGGGGACATTTTAGACCCAAACCATAACAGATGACAATTCCTATAGTCCAAGCCCACTGTCAAGACTCAACATGTTCATCACTATCAGTTTACAGTGGCCGTTTTTCTTTCGTTATTTCCTCTGGTGGTCAATTATTCCTCAAACTGTTGCCAGAATGACTTCACAATGTAAATCACATCATGGTTCTTCATTGCCTATGGCCTTTGAGAGGTCTTCCACACTCAGAAAACCAAATCTTGACACTTGCCAGTGCCTATAAAAGAGAGATCAAAAGAAGGGATTTGGCCTTGCCTACCTCTGTCTTTTCATCTCACATTACTTGTTCACTCTCCTGCTCCATAATGATTCCTTGTTATTTCTTGGTCTTACCAAGTGTCTTCTCATTTCAGCATCTTCATCTCTTCTCTACATAGTACCTTGATTTTAGTCTTACCTCCTAAGAACTCAGTCTCTTTTCTTCTGAGTTGGTGTTAAGTGGCTGCCAACATTACTTTTTATTCCTGAGTCATTGGCTTGATATTCTTTCTGCCTGCTACTCAGGTGCTGTGGAACTGAGATGTCTTTGTTCTTCCTCAGACAGTGAGCAGGGTGAGCCTCACAGACCTATTATTGAAGAAAAAGAATCCACATGACCATCACTGGCCCTTGTCTTGGCCAAAGTGTGGTGATTTCAGAGCTTGCTAGGAAACTTTTCTTCCAAATCCAATGCCTCCACTCACTACCTGGGTGACCCTAATTGGGTTACTTAATTTTTCTGTATCTTTGTATCCACATTAGGAAAGATCTCTAGTGTTTCTTTTAGGACCACTTTATGCTGCTGTGCTAGCACCAAGGCCCAAGCTGTAGATAAGACAGATGCCATTTCTGCCTTTAAGAAGGTTAAATTTTAACATAGGAGATATATACTAAGTAATTTTATCCTATGTGTGAATAAATACCAGCAAATAAATACTGATTATAATCTATGAGTTAGAGGACATGATAAATACTTGTTATTCTCCCAAATCCTATTATAAGAACCAGAAGGAAAGAGGATCCTTCCCAGTAGTTTAAAGTGGCACAGAGTTCTGGTATTGTTATTTCAAGGCTTTTCAGACTTGTTTGTGTGCTTTTCCTAAAGAGTAGATGACTGTATTGTTTAAAAAGGCATAATACTGAGCTCCACTTTATACTGATACAGTAAGCTTCTGGGTATATTTGAAGCACAGGAGAGTAAGCAAAGGAAAAGTGTCATCTATCCACATGAACATTCATCTCCACAGAGGGGATAATTGACTATAAATGTGAAACTAGATTTAGAGAAGTTTTTCTATTCCTTAATATAAATCTCAGCTGTACAGGATGTAAGAATTATTGTTTTCTCTGGAAGGTAGCCATTTCTGTGTGTGTGTGTGTATGTGTGTGTGTGTATGTAACAGAGACAAAAATAGAGAGAGAGTCTTGTAGTCATTCCTGCAAAAATATTTTAAAAACAAAAAAAAATCCTTATCTTCATTTCATATAAATAGAAAGTCTTATTAGGAAACCTGCATTGAAATGAAAAACCTTTTTCAAAGTTCTCATAGAATGTCCCCATGCTTTTATTCTGGGTAGGACTCAGATATTAAGAAGTGTTCTACTATGATTAATTGCTTCATTTAGCTGAACTTTACAGATACATATGTAATAATTATAAGGCAAGATCAGCCCTTATGAGATAGGAGTTGGATCAGTGGGTCATAGTTTAGGATAGTCTGAAGAGAATATCTGGGAAAGGGTATCAGGAATTAGTGTTGCCCTTAAGGAGAATCCTGGTGTGAAATTCCTTCCTTTGAACTTTCTAGTAGTGATATTTTACATCTAACTTCTAGATGTTTTTCTCCTATACTGGATGAACTGAAGTTCTCTGAAGAAGCTGCGTTTATATTAGAGCTCTTCCAGACTGTTTGACCTTGGCTCACCGGAGAGACGAAATGTTGCAAATTAAGGGTCAAAGCCATCTTGGTTTCCGTTAGTCCCTTTAGAGAAACAATCTTTTATTTTTACCTTTGAATCTGACCTAATATTCTTTTGACTAAACCTCTCAGAATGTTATGCTTAACCCACCTAGCCCCCACCAACTGTAAAGCTAAGAATGCAATAACATCTGAATCCTGTAGAGATCTCCTGGCCTCACTGTAGCCTGCCTGCCTGATGATCCCATCCATATATTGTGTAAACACAATGATTCACGACTTTCATTTGTGACTTTAAAAGTTCATGTAACTTCTTCCACGGTGAAACATATCATTCAGGGTAACTGGGATCTGTGTTGTCAGGCCATGACCACTTAACATTTGGCTCAGAAACAAACTGTTTACTTATTTCCTTTAAAGCAGAGTTGCTATTTTAAATTGGCAGCTGTAATAGCCTGTGGTAATTCCTAACTCTTCATAAAGTACACTACACATGAGAGCCTTTTGTTAGTCAAATTGTTAGTAATTAAAGGTCAAAAAGGAAATTATGGCTTCCCACACATCATCTCCTGCTGAGGCCAGCAGCAAGGACTGGAGAACTCTGTGGTACCAGAAACCCACAAAAGAGGGAAAGCAAGTAGTATCCAAGGCATTTCTGAGAGCAGGAAAGAGAAGCAGTTAATATGGTGAACTCAAAATGGCGGGAACCAAATAATCCTTTTCCCAAACACACTAGAGAAAGAATATTCTCAGAGGAACAAAGAGGACATTGAAATACAAGCACATTTGTGGTAACTAACCTTTGAAAAAGCACAAAATACTAAAAGAGGAAAGAATGGGGGAACTGATTTTCCTCTCAGATGTTACAAGATTGAAGAGGACTTAGCAATGTGAAAAGGAGGATGCCAAGGAAGCTGTCCCTGGTAAAGGGAAGGGTGGCCACTGATGGTGTCCAAGAGCTGAAAGAAGGCCCTTGTGGCTGGATTATGTACTATGAGATAAGGTGAGGCTGGTGAAACTGGTGGAGGCTGGATCCATAGTGTAGGTTTAAAAATGCTAGGTGTTTAGATCTAAAACAAGAGAGAGTTGAGCATTCTTCTAAGCCCTTAGGCTAAATGCCCTTAACTACAGGAAGAAGTGAATGATTATGATGGTTTGTATGAAACTGTAAGCTCAGTCCCTTGAGTGATGAGAAAGCTTCCTGGAGCAGGTTAGTCCTGAGATTTATCACAGAAAATTGACAGAATTGATGCCAAGAGAATGTGAGAAGGCTTGTAGACAATACAGGAAAGAACAGTTTTGGTCCATAGAATAAAAGTAATCATTGCTTCATATCAGGAAGTATCTAAGTCCTTAGGGAGTAATTTATAATGTTTTATACCTTATAGCAATAATCATTTCTGCTTGCAAAATATCCCAATTTTGATTTTTTTCTTATCAATACATTTGTAATTAAATATTTTAAGATCAGATGTAATGGACTGGATGCTTGTTTTTCTGCCAAACTTCAGATTATGAATTCCTGATTCCCAGCATAATGGCATTAAGTGGGATTTTACAAAGGTAATTAGGTCATGAGGGTGGAGTCCTCAAGCAAGGGATTAGTGCCCTTAAAACAGGGGCTCCTGAGAGTTCTTTCATCTTTCTGTTATGTGAGGATACAATAAGAATTCTGCAACTCAAACTTCTGCCCATCCTGCCTAATCTCAGATTTTCAGCCTTCAGAACTATAGTACCTGGTTTTTGATACTTTGATATAAAAGCCCAAACAAAGGTACCAGTTGAGTTTTTATTTTGTTTGTCAGTTACACTACTGGATAATTTCTACTGCTATTGGCCAACCACAAAATTCCCTCATATTAAAAGTTCACTCATTAATCTAAAACAATCTTTAAAAGAATTAGGGTTGGACATTTTCCATTTTACCTGTGTGCACCATAGGAATATACACACAACCAAGGAACAAATGAGAATCCCTTATTTCTTGCTCATTCTTCCTATGGTAATGGATTATCTACAGCTTTAAGAATAAGTTAGAGTGGGACTGGGGGTTTAGCACAGTGGTGCAAGCTCCTGCCTGCCAAGCACAAGGTCATGAGTTCGATCCCCAGTACCAAAAAAACAAAACAACAAAAAGAATATGCTAAAGTGTTATTTGTCAAGTCAAACTTTATTCCCAGTCACTTTTATTCAGAAAATAATTCTGTTAAGAGTATTCTGAGCTGCAAGATGACGTAAATATATCATTATAGTCATTTAATCAATAACAGGCATGTACAACAAACCCAGTAGGTCTGTGTCTGGATGTTCACAAAAACATCAGAGTGGCTCTGATGCTCTCTCCCCTTCTGCTTGGCTAAGCATGATACATCAGAGATGCCCCCTCATGGTTTTTACATGGTGATAGCAGTGCTGGGAATCCCATACTGACATAAAAGCATGTAGTCTTAAAGAATTCTTCTCATAAAGACTTTTTTATTGAGAAGGGAAGTTTTGAAACTCTCTGGTGAGAATGACTCTTTTAAACCTCATTGGCTGTCTTGGTTACTTTTCACTGGTTGCTGAGACAAAACACCCGACACCCAAAACTAGGGAAGGAAAGATTTATTTATCTTACAGCTTTTGGAGGTTTCAGTCCATAATCAGCTGGTCCCAAGGCAGGGTGGCATGGCACTGGAGCAACACTGTAAGGCAGCAGCTGAGCAAAAGCAGCCAGAGTAAAAGGGGCAAGAGCAAGCCTCTTCTCCTCCCTTATATTGTACATAGGATAACCGCCCCCCTCCAGGGTGGGTGTAGCTTCACATATTTCCTTGCCTTCCTTTGCACAGGATGAGGATATTTACAAAGTAAGAACTCTGGCTCCCTGCTGAGTCTCTCAGTTAAACTTCTGACCTTCTCAAACTGATACAATGAACAGGTAATGGCTTGTGCTCTACACCCCAGGATGTAGAGCTGCTGAGTTACTTAATTAAGCTTCTAGACCTCTCAAGGTTGTGAGTTCGATCCCTGGTGCCACAAAAAAAAAAAAAAAAAAAAAAAAGAAAAGAAAAGAAAAGAAAATGAAACAACATTTTGTCCTTGGACCCCCAAAGACTCATGAACATCCCTTTATGCAAAAGACTTTTAGTCCATCTGCAAGAGTTGACAAAGTCCTAACAATTTCAGCATTGCTGAAAAGTCCAAATCCCAAATCTCCTCCAAGATCTATGGCAAACTCTTAACTGTAACCCCCTGTACAAATGAAAACAAGGTTAAACACTTCCAACATATAAAAGCACAAGATTAACATTACCATTCCAAAACTTACAAACAAGGGAATACAAAGTATTGGAACCACAAGACCAAAATCCAGCAGGGCAAACATTAAGTCCTGTAGTTCCATGTGAACCATTTGATACACTCTGTGGCAAACTGTGAGCTCCAAAAGGCTTGAGTGATTCCATCCCTGTGGCACTTCCAGGGGTTTTAACTCCCACAGCTTCTCTCTTGGGTTTTCTGTGCACCCTCATTGCAGGTTTCCTTAGATGATCCACGTTCCTGGCTTTTCCAAACTTCTGAGTTCTCCATCGCTCTTTTGGTTTCACACTCACAGGTTCGCACACTGCCCTCTCAGGGGCACACTTATTGTAATTCCAAATATTGAGTACAGTAATCCAAGTACTGAAATCCTTTCTCTAGTTTTCCTCACAATCCAAGAAGTTATATGTATAATTCCACTGAGATGTTATTGGAATCCCGGCAAGTTAATTCCAATCTACCATCCCCAATGCAACCGAAGGGGAGAATAAAGACTCCAAGACATATTCAAAGGTAAGGGCAGCCAAGGGGTCCTAAGTCCAATCCCTGTGAGGACATGCAGACAAAGGCCTTGATCCTAGGCCTCTCCCAGAATGTATTAACTAGTGAAACAAAGGGGTGGCTTGAGGATGAGTGACAGTGAGAATGGCAGGAACTACGTGAGTAACTTGAGCTGGCTGGCAAGGTAGTGAGAAAGGTATCTCTGCAAAATGCAGAGATAAGGATATGTAGAGGGATCAACTTGCATAACCCAAGATAGCAACTGAATTGTTTTAGGAGGCTGCTGCTTTAGTTTCTGATACACAAACTTTATGCCATGAGAACTCACAGCCTCTTTCTCAAGGCTCATACCCAGTCAACATTCCTGGAGCTCATTGGCTTTGCCATCCCGCTGTGCTTTATACATTTTACAAAGGTCACTTTGGGAGGAAACAGGACACAGTCTGACAACTTTAAAGACTACATACCAGTATCTGCTTCTGATATGTAAACTTTTATGCTCTGGAGACTCATAACCTCTTTTTCGAGGCTCATACCCAGTTGATATTCCTAGATCTCACTGGCTCTGCCATCCCGCTGTGCCTATATATTTTACAGAGATCACTGTAGGAGGAAACAAGACTCTGTTGGATGGCTTTAGAGATTACATATCAGTACCTCAGCTAGCCTTATTTGCAATGCTTAGAGCCAATTTAAAAAAATACCATAGTCGGCTCTATATACATCAACATAAAGAAATAAGTCTTGATAAAATCAAAGTTGCAGCAATTGTTCTACATTCAAGGGGACCCACTCAAGTTGTCTCACGTACACACTGCCTGACTTTCCAGGCCTTTTGAAATCAGGGTGGAAGGCTTTTTAATCTCAGAACCCTTGCACAGTGATGCCAAGGTCTGCTGCCATCTGGAGCAGTAGCCAGGCTCTCCTCTCTCTTGGCTGTAGGGGTCAAGTGCCTGGATTGCTGGGCACTCCGAACCTGATTCTGAGGAACAGATTCTCTATGCTGTCTCCATTCTGGAGCCTGGTGTGGCCGCTGCCATTTTGAAACCTTCTGTGGCCTCTGTTGCCACTCCAGAACTCCAGAACATGGCACTTTGCAGCTTTCTCCTCCAAGCGAAGTCTTTTGCTTTGGCAGTTTTGAGGCTGCAAAGTGTAGGGACCAGTTGCCTCTTCCCAGGATGCCCCCAGGCCATCTTTTTTATTCTATTCCTTCTCAGCAATGGAGATCTTAGCCCTCTCTTTACAGTCCACAGCTTTACTGGAGCTTCCTTTCTGGCCAAACTCATGTTTTAAATCATCCTGCTGGGCTCTTTGCTGTTGATTTCCAACATAAATCTGACTAAAAGCCCCCAACAATAGCCATGCCACTGCTTCAACATTTCACTGCCTTGAATTTTTTTTTTTTTTTTTTTTTTTTTTTTTTTTTTTTTTTTTTTTTT